>BQMZ01000511.1:0-71066 GCA_036984285.1 Chlamydomonas sp. KOR1
CCAGGCAAGGTGCAGGGACCAGCTTGGTGCTCCCCGGTGCGCCAATGATGGCATGTGCAGCACAGCAACTGGGCGGTTTGAGGTCTGTTAACGCATCAGGGGCATGCGTATGGCAATTAACAGGGCTGGTGGGGACACGCAAGCCCAGCTCCATGTGCAGGTCGATGCCTTTGGGTGCCCCAGGCAAGGTGCGGGACCAGCTTGGTGCTCCTCGGTGTGCCAATATGGCATGTGCGGCACGGCAACTGGCGGTTTGAGGTCTGTTAATGCATCAGGGGCATGCGTATGGCAATTAACAGGGCTAAGTGGGGACACGCAAGCCCAGTCCATGTGCACGTATGCCTTGGGTGCCCCCAGGCAAGGTGCGGGGACCAGCTTGGTGCTCCTCGGTGCCAATATGGCATGTGCGGCACAGCAACTGGCGGTTTGAGGTCTGTTAATGCATCAGGGGCATGCGTATGGCAATTAACAGGGCTGGCGGGACACGCAAGCCCAGCTCCATGTGCAGGCCGCATGCGCCTGGTGCCCCCAGGCAAGGTGCGGGACCAGCTTGGTGTTTCCTCGGTGTGCCAATACGGCATGTGCGGCACGGCAACTGGCGGTTTGAGGTCTGTTAATGCATCAGGGGCATGCGTATGGCAATTAACAGGGCTGGTGGGGACACGCAAGCCCAGCTCCACATGTGCAGGCCGCATGCGCCTGGGTGCCCCCAGGCAAGGTGCGGGGACCAGCTTGGTGTCCTCGGTGTGCCAATATGATGCATGTGCGGCACGGCAACTGGGCGGTTTGAGGTCTGTTAATGCATCAGGGCATGCGTATGGCAATTAACAGGGCTAAGTGGGGACACGCAAGCCCAGCTCCATGTGCAGGTCGCGATGCGCCTTTGCCCCCAGGCAGCGTGCGGGGACCAGCTTGGTGCTCCTCGGTGTGCCAGTACGGCATGTGCGCACGGCAACTGGGCGGTTTGAGGTCTGTTAATGCATCAGGGGCATGCGTATGGCAATTAACAGGGCTAAGTGGGGACACGCAAGCCCAGCTCCATGTGCAGGCCGCGATGCGCTTTGGGTGCCCCAGGCAAGGTGCAGGGACCAGCTTGGTGTTCCTCGGTGTGCCAGAATACGGCATGTGGCACGGCAACTGGGCGGTTTGAGGTCTGTTAATGCATCAGGGGCATGCGTATGGCAATTAACAGGGCTGGCGGGGACACGCAAGCCCAGCTCCATGTGCAGGTCGCATGCGCCTTGGTGCCCCAGGCAAGGTGCGGGACCAGCTTGGTGTTCCTCGGTGTGCCAATTGCACATGGCATGTGCGGCACGGCAACTGGCGGTTTGAGGTCTGTTAATGCATCAGGGGCATGCGTATGGCAATTAACAGGGCTAAGTGGGACACGCAAGCCCAGCTCCATGTGCAGGTCGCGATGCCTTTGTGCCCCCAGGCAAGGTGCAGGGACCAGCTTGGTGCTCCTCGGTGTGCCAGTACGGCATGTGCGGCACGGCAACTGGCGGTTTGAGGTCTGTTAATGCATCAGGGGCATGCGTATGGCAATTAACAGGGCTAAGTGGGGACACGCAAGCCCAGCTCCATGTGCAGGTCGCGATGCCTTGGTGCCCCCAGGCAAGGTGCAGGACCAGCTTGGTGTTCGGTGTGCCAACATGGCATGTGCGGCACGGCAACTGGCGGTTTGAGGTCTGTTAATGCATCAGGGCATGCGTATGGCAATTAACAGGGCTAAGTGGGACACGCAAGCCCAGCTCCATGTGCAGGTCGCATGCGCCTTGGGTGCCCCCAGGCAAGGTGCAGGGACCAGCTTGGTGTTCTCGGTGTGCCAATATGGCATGTGCGGCACGGCAACTGGGCGGTTTGAGGTCTGTTAATGCATCAGGGGCATGCGTATGGCAATTAACAGGGCTGGCGGGGACACGCAAGCCCAGCTCCATGTGCAGGCCGCATGCGCCTTGGGTGCCCCCAGGCAAGGTGCGGACCAGCTTGGTGCTCCTCGGTGTGCCATATGGCATGTGCGGCACGCAACTGGGCGGTTTGAGGTCTGTTAATGCATCAGGGGCATGCGTATGGCAATTAACAGGGCTAAGTGGGGACACGCAAGCCCAGCTCCATGTGCAGGCGATGCGCCTGGGTGCCCCGCAGCAAAAGGGGACCAGCTTGGTGTTCTGTGTGCCAATATGGCATGTGCGGCACAGCAACTGGCGGTTTGAGGTCTGTTAATGCATCAGGGCATGCGTATGGCAATTAACAGGGCTATGGGGACACGCAAGCCCAGCTCCATGTGCAGGCCGCATGCGCCTTGGTGCCCCAGGCAAGGTGGGGACCAGCTTGGTGCCCTCGGTGTGCCAATATGGCATGTGCGGCACGGCAACTGGCGGTTTGAGGTCTGTTAATGCATCAGGGCATGCGTATGGCAATTAACAGGGCTAATGGGGACACGCAAGCCCAGCTCCATGTGCAGGCCGCATGCGCCTTGGGTGCCCCCAGGCGCAGGGACCAGCTTGGTGCTCCTCGTGTGCCAATATGGCATGTGCGCACGGCAACTGGCGGTTTGAGGTCTGTTAATGCATCAGGGCATGCGTATGGCAATTAACAGGGCTGCGGGGACACGCAAGCCCAGCTCCATGTGCAGGCCGCATGCGCCTTGGGTGCCCCAGGCAAGGTGCGGGGACCAGCTTGGTGCTCCTCGGTGTGCCAATATGGCATGTGCGGCACGGCAACTGGGCGGTTTGAGGTCTGTTAATGCATCAGGGGCATGCGTATGGCAATTAACAGGGCTAGTGGGGACACGCAAGCCCAGCTCCATGTGCAGGCCGCATGCGCCTTGGTGCCCCCAGGCAAGGTGCGGGACCAGCTTGGTGCTCCTCGGTGTGCCAGTACGGCATGTGCGGCACGGCAACTGGGCGGTTTGAGGTCTGTTAATGCATCAGGGCATGCGTATGGCAATTAACAGGGCTAAGTGGGGACACGCAAGCCCAGCTCCATGTGCAGGCCGCATGCGCCTTGGGTGCCCCAGGCAAGGTGCAGGACCAGCTTGGTGTTCCTCGGTGTGCCAATATGGCATGTGCGGCACGGCAACTGGGCGGTTTGAGGTCTGTTAATGCATCAGGGCATGCGTATGGCAATTAACAGGGCTAAGTGGGGACACGCAAGCCCAGCTCCATGTGCAGGTCGCGATGCCTTGGGTGCCCCCAGGCAAGGTGCGGGACCAGCTTGGTGCTCCTCGGTGTGCCAATATGGCATGTGCGGCACGGCAACTGGGCGGTTTGAGGTCTGTTAATGCATCAGGGGCATGCGTATGGCAATTAACAGGGCTGGCGGGGACACGCAAGCCCAGCTCCATGTGCAGGCCGCATGCGCCTTGGGTGCCCCCAGGCAAGGTGCAGGGACCAGCTTGGTGCTCCTCGGTGTGCCAATATGGCATGTGCGGCACGGCAACTGGGCGGTTTGAGGTCTGTTAATGCATCAGGGGCATGCGTATGGCAATTAACAGGGGCTGGGGACACGCAAGCCCAGCTCCATGTGCAGGCCGCATGCGCCTTGGTGCCCCCAGGCAAGGTGCGGGACCAGCTTGGTGCTCCTCGGTGTAGTACGGCATGTGCGGCACGGCAACTGGGCGGTTTGAGGTCTGTTAATGCATCAGGGGCATGCGTATGGCAATTAACAGGGCTAAGTGGGGACACGCAAGCCCAGCTCCATGTGCAGGCCGCATGCGCCTGGTGCCCCAGGCAAGGTGCGGGACCAGCTTGGTGTTCCTCGGTGTGCCAGCACCGCATGTGCGGCACGGCAACTGCGGTTTGAGGTCTGTTAATGCATCAGGGCATGCGTATGGCAATTAACAGGGCTAGTGGGGACACGCAAGCCCAGCTCCATGTGCAGGCCGCATGCGCCTTGGGTGCCCCCAGGCAAGGTGCGCGGACCAGCTTGGTGTTCTCGGTGTGCCAGTACGGCATGTGCGGCACGCAACTGGCGGTTTGAGGTCTGTTAATGCATCAGGGGCATGCGGCAATTACCGGGGCCGTCGCCCAGCCCGCAGGTCGGCACTTGGTGCCCCAGGCGCGTAGGACCAGCCGGTGCCCGGTGCCAGTACGTGCGGCACACTGCGGTTTGAGGCCCCACAATTAACAGGCACTCATCAGGCCGCTGGGACGTGAGCCGCAGCCCATGTGCCCAAGTGTAACCAGCTTATGTTCTCGGTGTGCCAATATGGCATGTGCAGCACAGCGACTGGCGGTTTGAGGTCTGTTAATGCATCAGGGGCATGCGTATGGCAATTAACAGGGCTAAGTGGGACACGCAAGCCCAGCTCCATGTGCAGGTCGCGATGCGCCTTGGTGCCTCCAGGCAAGGTGCAGGGACCAGCTTGGTGCTCCGGTGTGCCAATATGGCATGTGCGGCATGGCAACTGGGCGGTTTGAGGTCTGTTAATGCATCAGGGGCATGCGTATGGCAATTAACAGGGCTATGGGACACGCAAGCCCAGCTCCATGTGCAGGTCGCATGCGCCTTGGTGCCCCAGGCAAGGTGCAGGACCAGCTTGGTGCCCTCGGTGTGCCAATATGGCATGTGCGGCACGGCAACTGGCGGTTTGAGGTCTGTTAATGCATCAGGGGCATGCGTATGGCAATTAACAGGGCTAAGTGGGGACACGCAAGCCCAGCTCCCATGTGCAGGCCGCATGCGCCTTGGGTGCCCCCAGGCGTGCGGGACCAGCTTGGTGCTCCTCGTGTGCCAATATGGCATGTGCGGCGGCAACTGGGCGGTTTGAGTCTGTTAATGCATCAGGGGCATGCGTATGGCAATTAACAGGGCTAAGTGGGGACACGCAAGCCCAGCTCCATGTGCAGGCCGCATGCGCCTTGGGTGCCCCAGGCAAGGTGCGGACCAGCTTGGTGCTCCTCGGTGTGCCAATATGGCATGTGCGGCACGGCAACTGACTGGCGGTTTGAGGTCTGTTAATGCATCAGGGCATGCGTATGGCAAATTAACAGGGCTAAGTGGGGACACGCAAGCCCAGCTCCATGTGCAGGCCGCATGCGCCTTGGGTGCCCCAGGCAAGGTGCGGGACCAGCTTGGTGCTCCCGGTGTGCCAATATGGCATGTGCGCAGCACGGCAACTGGCGGTTTGAGGTCTGTTAATGCATCAGGGGCATGCGTATGGCAATTAACAGGGCTGGCGGGGACACGCAAGCCCAGCTCCATGTGCAGGCCGTGCAGCCTTTGGTGCCCCCAGGCAAATGCGGGGACCAGCTTGGTGCTCCTCGGTGTGCCAATATGGCATGTGCGGCACGGCAACTGGGCGGTTTGAGGTCTGTTAATGCATCAGGGGCATGCGTATGGCAATTAACAGGGCTAAGTGGGGACACGCAAGCCCAGCTCCATGTGCAGGTCGCGATGTTTGGGTGCCCCCAGGCAAGGTGCAGGGACCAGCTTGGTGCTCCTCGGTGTGCCAGTATGGCATGTGCGGCACGGCAACTGGCGGTTTGAGGTCTGTTAATGCATCAGGGGCATGCGTATGGCAATTAACAGGGCTAAGTGGGGACACGCAAGCCCAGCTCCATGTGCAGGCCGCATGCGCCTTGGGTGCCCCCAGGCAAGGTGTGGGGACCAGCTTGGTGCTCCTCGGTGTGCCAATATGGCATGTGCGGCACGGCAACTGGGCGGTTTGAGGTCTGTTAATGCATCAGGGGCATGCGTATGGCAATTAACAGGGCTAAGTGGGGACACGCAAGCCCAGCTCCATGTGCAGGTCGCATGCGCCTTGGTGCCCCCAGGCAAGGTGCGCGGGACCAGCTTGGTGCTCCTCGGTGTGCCAATATGGCATGTGCGGCACGGCAACTGGGCGGTTTGAGGTCTGTTAATGCATCAGGGGCATGCGTATGGCAATTAACAGGGCTAAGTGGGGACACGCAAGCCCAGCTCCATGTGCAGGCGCGCATGCGCCTTGGTGCCCCCAGGCAAGGTGCAGGGACCAGCTTGGTGCTCCTCGGTGTGCCATATGGCATGTGCGGCACGGCAACTGGCGGTTTGAGGTCTGTTAATGCATCAGGGGCATGCGTATGGCAATTAACAGGGCTGGGGGACACGCAAGCCCAGCTCCATGTGCAGGTCGCGATGCCTGGTGCCCCCAGGCAAGGTGCGGGACCAGCTTGGTGTTCCCGGTGTGCCAATATGGCATGTGCGGCACGGCAATTGGGCGGTTTGAGGTCTGTTAATGCATCAGGGGCATGCGTATGGCAATTAACAGGGCTAAGTGGGGACACGCAAGCCCAGCTCCATGTGCAGGCCGCATGCGCCTTTGGTGCCCCCAGGCAAGGTGGGGACCAGCTTGGTGCTCTCGGTGTGCCAATATGGCATGCGGCACGGCAACTGGGCGGTTTGAGGTCTGTTAATGCATCAGGGGCATGCGTATGGCAATTAACAGGGCTAAGTGGGGACACGCAAGCCCAGCTCCATGTGCAGGCCGCATGCGCCTTGGTGCCCCAGGCAAGGTGCAGGGACCAGCTTGGTGTTCGGTGTGCCAGTATGGCATGTGCGGCACGGCAACTGGGCGGTTTGAGGTCTGTTAATGCATCAGGGGCATGCGTATGGCAATTAACAGGGCTAAGTGGGGACACGCAAGCCCAGCTCCATGTGCAGGTCGCATGCGCCTTGGGTGCCCCCAGGCAAGGTGCAGGACCAGCTTGGTGCTCCTCGTGCCAGTATGGCATGTGCGGCACGGCAACTGGGCGGTTTGAGGTCTGTTAATGCATCAGGGGCATGCGTATGGCAATTAACAGGGCTAAGTGGGGACACGCAAGCCCAGCTCCATGTGCAGGCCGCATGCGCCTGGGTGCCCCCAGGCAAGGTGCGGGACCAGCTTGGTGCTCCTCGGTGTGCCAATATGGCATGTGCGGCACGGCAACTGGGCGGTTTGAGGTCTGTTAATGCATCAGGGGCATGCGTATGGCAATTAACAGGGCTAAGTGGGGACACGCAAGCCCAGCTCCATGTGCAGGTCGCGATGCGCCTTGGTGCCCCCAGGCAAGGTGCAGGACCAGCTTGGTGCTCCTCGGTGTGCCAATATGGCATGTGCGGCACGGCAACTGGGCGGTTTGAGGTCTGTTAATGCATCAGGGGCATGCGTATGGCAATTAACAGGGCTAAGTGGGGACACGCAAGCCCAGCTCCATGTGCAGGCCGCATGCGCCTTGGTGCCCCCAGGCAAGGTGCAGGACCAGCTTGGTGCTCCCGGTGTGCCAATATGGCATGTGCGGCACGGCAACTGGGCGGTTTGAGGTCTGTTAATGCATCAGGGCATGCGTATGGCAATTAACAGGGCTGTGGGGACACGCAAGCCCAGCTCCATGTGCAGGCCGCATGCGCCTTGGGTGCCCCCAGGCAAGGTGCGGGACCAGCTTGGTGCTCCTCGGTGTGCCAATATGGCATGTGCGCACGGCAACTGGGCGGTTTGAGGTCTGTTAATGCATCAGGGGCATGCGTATGGCAATTAACAGGGCTAAGTGGGGACACGCAAGCCCAGCTCCATGTGCAGGCCGCATGCGCCTTGGGTGCCCCAGGCAAGGTGCAGGGACCAGCTTGGTGCTCCTCGGTGTGCCAATATGGCATGTGCGGCACGGCAACTGGGCGGTTTGAGGTCTGTTAATGCATCAGGGGCATGCGTATGGCAATTAACAGGGCTAAGTGGGGACACGCAAGCCCAGCTCCATGTGCAGGCCGCGATGCCTTTGGGTGCCCCCAGGCAAGGTGCAGGGACCAGCTTGGTGCCTCGGTGTGCCAATATGGCATGTGCGGCACGGCAACTGGGCGGTTTGAGGTCTGTTAATGCATCAGGGCATGCGTATGGCAATTAACAGGGCTGGTGGGGACACGCAAGCCCAGCTCCATGTGCAGGTCGGCGCTTTGGTGCCCCCAGGCAAGGTGCGGGACCAGCTTGGTGCTCCTCGGTGTGCCAATATGGCATGTGCGGCACGGCAACTGGGGCGGTTTGAGGTCTGTTAATGCATCAGGGGCATGCGTATGGCAATTAACAGGGCTGGCGGGGACACGCAAGCCCAGCTCCATGTGCAGGCCGCATGCGCTTGGTGCCCCAGGCAAGGTGCGGGACCAGCTTGGTGTCCTCGGTGTGCCAATATGGCATGGCACGCAACTGGGCGGTTTGAGGTCTGTTAATGCATCAGGGGCATGCGTATGGCAATTAACAGGGCTGGTGGGGACACCCAGCCCATGTGCAGGCCGCATGCGCCTTGGGTGCCCCCAGGCAAGGCAGGGACCAGCTTGGTGCCCCGGTGTGCCAATATGGCATGTGCGGCACGGCAACTGGCGGTTTGAGGTCTGTTAATGCATCAGGGGCATGCGTATGGCAATTAACAGGGCTAAGTGGGGACACGCAAGCCCAGCTCCATGTGCAGGCCGCATGCCTTTGGGTGCCCCAGGCAAGGTGCGGGGACCAGCTTGGTGCTCCTCGGTGTGCCAGTATGGCATGTGCGCACGGCAACTGGGCGGTTTGAGGTCTGTTAATGCATCAGGGGCATGCGTATGGCAATTAACAGGGCTAAGTGGGGACACGCAAGCCCAGCTCCATGTGCAGGCCGCATGCGCCTTTGGGTGCCCCCAGGCAAGGTGCGGGACCAGCTTGGTGCTCTCGGTGTGCCAATATGGCATGTGCGGCACAGCGACTGGGCGGTTTGAGGTCTGTTAATGCATCAGGGGCATGCGTATGGCAATTAACAGGGCTAAGTGGGGACACGCAAGCCCAGCTCCATGTGCAGGCCGCATGCGCCTTGGGTGCCCCCAAGGTGCGGGACCAGCTTGGTGCTCCTCGGTGTGCCAATATGGCATGTGCGGCACAGCGACTGGGCGGTTTGAGGTCTGTTAATGCATCAGGGGCATGCGTATGGCAATTAACAGGGCTGGGGACACGCAAGCCCAGCTCCATGTGCAGGCCGCATGCGCTTTGGGTGCCCCCAGGCAAGGTGCGGGACCAGCTTGGTGCTCGGTGTGCCAGTACGGCATGTGCGGCACGGCAACTGGCGGTTTGAGGTCTGTTAATGCATCAGGGGCATGCGTATGGCAATTAACAGGGCTGGGGGACACGCAAGCCCAGCTCCATGTGCAGGCCGCATGCGCCTTGGGTGGCCCCAGGCAAGGTGCAGGGACCAGCTTGGTGCTCCTCGGTGTGCCGATATGGCATGTGCGGCACGGCAACTGGGCGGTTTGAGGTCTGTTAATGCATCAGGGCATGCGTATGGCAATTAACAGGGCTAAGTGGGGACACGCAAGCCCAGCTCCATGTGCAGTGATGCTTTGGGTGCCCCCAGGCAAGGTGCAGGACCAGCTTGGTGCTCCTCGGTGTGCCAGCAATATGGCATGTGCGGCACGGCAACTGGGCGGTTTGAGGTCTGTTAATGCATCAGGGGCATGCGTATGGCAATTAACAGGGCTAAGTGGGGACACGCAAGCCCAGCTCCATGTGCAGGCCGCATGCGCCTTGGGTGGCCCCAGGCAAGGTGCGGGGACCAGCTTGGTGTTCTCGGTGTGCCAATATGGCATGTGCGGCACGGCAACTGGGCGGTTTGAGGTCTGTTAATGCATCAGGGGCATGCGTATGGCAATTAACAGGGCTAAGTGGGGACACGCAAGCCCAGCTCCATGTGCAGGTCGCGATGCGCCTTTGGGTGCCCCCAGGCAAGGTGCAGGGACCAGCTTGGTGCTCGGTGTGCCAATATGGCATGTGCGGCACGGCAACTGGGCGGTTTGAGGTCTGTTAATGCATCAGGGGCATGCGTATGGCAATTAACAGGGCTAAGTGGGGACACGCAAGCCCAGCTCCATGTGCAGGCCGCATGCGCTTGGGTGCCCCCAGGCAAGGTGGGGACCAGCTTGGTGTTCCTCGGTGTGCCAATATGGCATGTGCGGCACGGCAACTGGGCGGTTTGAGGTCTGTTAATGCATCAGGGGCATGCGTATGGCAATTAACAGGGCTAAGTGGGGACACGCAAGCCCAGCTCCATGTGCAGGCCGCATGCGCCTTGGTGCCCCAGGCAAGGTGCGGGACCAGCTTGGTGCTCCTCGGTGTGCCAATATGGCATGTGCGGCACGGCAACTGGGCGGTTTGAGGTCTGTTAATGCATCAGGGGCATGCGTATGGCAATTAACAGGGCTAAGTGGGGACACGCAAGCCCAGCTCCATGTGCAGGCCGCATGCGCCTTGTGTGCCCCAGGCAAGGTGCAGGGACCAGCTTGGTGCTCGGTGTGCCAGTACGGCATGTGCGGCACGGCAACTGGGCGGTTTGAGGTCTGTTAATGCATCAGGGGCATGCGTATGGCAATTAACAGGGCTAAGTGGGGACACGCAAGCCCAGCTCCATGTGCAGGCCGCATGCGCCTTGGGTGCCCCCAGGCGGTGCGGGACCAGCTTGGTGCTCCTCGTGTGTGCCAATATGGCATGTGCGGCACGGCAACTGGGCGGTTTGAGGTCTGTTAATGCATCAGGGGCATGCGTATGGCAATTAACAGGGCTAATGGGGACACGCAAGCCCAGCTCCATGTGCAGGCCGCGATGCTTTGTGCCCCCAGGCAAGGTGCGGGACCAGCTTGGTGTTCCTCGGTGTGCCAATATGGCATGTGCGGCACGGCAACTGGGCGGTTTGAGGTCTGTTAATGCATCAGGGGCATGCGTATGGCAATTAACAGGGCTAAGTGGGGACACGCAAGCCCAGCTCCATGTGCAGGCCGCATGCGCTTTGGGTGCCCCCAGGCAAGGTGCAGGGACCAGCTTGGTGCTCCTCGGTGTGCCACAATATGGCATGTGCGGCACGGCAACTGGGCGGTTTGAGGTCTGTTAATGCATCAGGGGCATGCGTATGGCAATTAACAGGGCTGTGGGGACACGCAAGCCCAGCTCCATGTGCAGGCCGCATGCGCCTTGGGTGCCCCCAGGCAAGGTGCGGGACCAGCTTGGTGCTCCTCGGTGTGCCAATATGGCATGTGCGGCACGGCAACTGGGCGGTTTGAGGTCTGTTAATGCATCAGGGGCATGCGTATGGCAATTAACAGGGCTAAGTGGGGACACGCAAGCCCAGCTCCATGTGCAGGCCGCATGCGCCTTGCCCCCAGGCAGGTGCAGGACCAGCTTGGTGTCCTCGTGTGCCAATATGGCATGTGCGGCACGGCAACTGGGCGGTTTGAGGTCTGTTAATGCATCAGGGGCATGCGTATGGCAATTAACAGGGCTAAGTGGGGACACGCAAGCCCAGCTCCATGTGCAGGCCGCATGCCTTGGGTGCCCCCAGGCAAGGTGCAGGGACCAGCTTGGTGCTCCTCGGTGTGCCAGTACGGCATGTGCGGCACGGCAACTGGGCGGTTTGAGGTCTGTTAATGCATCAGGGGCATGCGTATGGCAATTAACAGGGCTAAGTGGGGACACGCAAGCCCAGCTCCATGTGCAGCCGCATGCGCCTTTGGTGCCCCCAGGCAAGGTGCAGGGACCAGCTTGGTGTTCCTCGGTGTGCCAGTACGGCATGTGGCACGGCAACTGGCGGTTTGAGGTCTGTTAATGCATCAGGGGCATGCGTATGGCAATTAACAGGGCTAAGTGGGGACACGCAAGCCCAGCTCCATGTGCAGGCCGCATGCGCCTTTGGTGCCCCCAGGCAAGGTGCAGGGACCAGCTTGGTGCTCCTCGGTGTGCCAGTACGGCATGTGCGGCACGGCAACTGGGCGGTTTGAGGTCTGTTAATGCATCAGGGGCATGCGTATGGCAATTAACAGGGCTGTGGGGACACGCAAGCCCAGCTCCATGTGCAGGCCGCATGCCTTGTGCCCCCAGGCAAGGTGCGGGACCAGCTTGGTGCTCGGTGTGCCAATATGGCATGTGCGGCACGGCAACTGGGCGGTTTGAGGTCTGTTAATGCATCAGGGGCATGCGTATGGCAATTAACAGGGCTAAGTGGGGACACGCAAGCCCAGCTCCATGTGCAGGCCGCATGCGCCTTTGGTGCCCCCAGGCAAGGTGCAGGGACCAGCTTGGTGCTCCTCGGTGTGCCAATATGGCATGTGCGGCACGGCAACTGGGCGGTTTGAGGTCTGTTAATGCATCAGGGGCATGCGTATGGCAATTAACAGGGCTAAGTGGGGACACGCAAGCCCAGCTCCATGTGCAGGCCGCATGCGCCTTGTGCCCCCAGGCAAGGTGCGGGACCAGCTTGGTGCTCCTCGGTGTGCCAATATGGCATGTGCGGCACGGCAACTGGGCGGTTTGAGGTCTGTTAATGCATCAGGGGCATGCGTATGGCAATTAACAGGGCTAAGTGGGGACACGCAAGCCCAGCTCCATGTGCAGGCCGCATGCGCCTTGGGTGCCCCAGGCAAGGTGCGGGACCAGCTTGGTGCTCCTCGGTGTGCCAATATGGCATGTGCGGCACGGCAACTGGGCGGTTTGAGGTCTGTTAATGCATCAGGGGCATGCGTATGGCAATTAACAGGGCTAAGTGGGGACACGCAAGCCCAGCTCCATGTGCAGGCCGCATGCCTTGGTGCCCCAGGCAAGGTGCAGGGACCAGCTTGGCTTCTCGGTGTGCCAATATGGCATGTGCGGCACGGCAACTGGGCGGTTTGAGGTCTGTTAATGCATCAGGGGCATGCGTATGGCAATTAACAGGGCTGGGGGACACGCAAGCCCAGCTCCATGTGCAGGCCGATGCGCCTTGTGCCCCAGGCAAGGTGCGGGACCAGCTTGGTGTCCTCGGTGTGCCAATATGGCATGTGCGGCACGGCAACTGGGCGGTTTGAGGTCTGTTAATGCATCAGGGGCATGCGTATGGCAATTAACAGGGCTAAGTGGGGACACGCAAGCCCAGCTCCATGTGCAGGTCGCGATGCGCCTTGGGTGCCCCCAGGCAAGGTGCGGGACCAGCTTGGTGTTCCTCGGTGTGCCAGTACGGCATGTGCGGCACGGCAACTGGGCGGTTTGAGGTCTGTTAATGCATCAGGGGCATGCGTATGGCAATTAACAGGGCTAAGTGGGGACACGCAAGCCCAGCTCCATGTGCAGGCCGCATGCGCCTTGGGTGCCCCCAGGCAAGGTGCGGGACCAGCTTGGTGCTCCTCGGTGTGCCAATATGGCATGTGCGCACGGCAACTGGGCGGTTTGAGGTCTGTTAATGCATCAGGGGCATGCGTATGGCAATTAACAGGGCTGGGGGACACGCAAGCCCAGCTCCATGTGCAGGCCGCATGCGCCTTGGGTGCCCCAGGCAAGGTGCGGGACCAGCTTGGTGCCTCGGTGTGCCAATATGGCATGTGCGGCACGGCAACTGGGCGGTTTGAGGTCTGTTAATGCATCAGGGGCATGCGTATGGCAATTAACAGGGCTAAGTGGGGACACGCAAGCCCAGCTCCATGTGCACGATGCGCCTTGGTGCCCCCAGGCAAGGTGCGGGACCAGCTTGGTGCTCCTCGGTGTGCCAATATGGCATGTGCACGGCAACTGGGCGGTTTGAGGTCTGTTAATGCATCAGGGGCATGCGTATGGCAATTAACAGGGCTAAGTGGGGACACGCAAGCCCAGCTCCATGTGCAGGCCGCATGCGCCTTGGTGCCCCCAGGCAAGGTGCAGGGACCAGCTTGGTGCTCCGGTGTGCCAGTACGGCATGTGCGGCACGGCAACTGGGCGGTTTGAGGTCTGTTAATGCATCAGGGGCATGCGTATGGCAATTAACAGGGCTAAGTGGGGACACGCAAGCCCAGCTCCATGTGCAGGCCGCATGCGCCTTTGGTGCCCCCAGGCAAGGTGCAGGGACCAGCTTGGTTTCCTCGTGTGCCAGTATGGCATGTGCGGCACGGCAACTGGGCGGTTTGAGGTCTGTTAATGCATCAGGGGCATGCGTATGGCAATTAACAGGGCTAAGTGGGGACACGCAAGCCCAGCTCCATGTGCAGGCCGCGATGCGCCTTGGGTGCCCCCAGGCAAGGTGCAGGGACCAGCTTGGTGCTCGGTGTGCCAGTACGCATGTGCGGCACGGCAACTGGGCGGTTTGAGGTCTGTTAATGCATCAGGGGCATGCGTATGGCAATTAACAGGGCTAAGTGGGGACACGCAAGCCCAGCTCCATGTGCAGGCCGCGATGCGCCTTGGGTGCCCCCAGGCAAGGTGCGCGGGACCAGCTTGGTGTTCCTCGGTGTGCCAATATGGCATGTGCGGCACGGCAACTGGGCGGTTTGAGGTCTGTTAATGCATCAGGGGCATGCGTATGGCAATTAACAGGGCTAAGTGGGGACACGCAAGCCCAGCTCCATGTGCAGGCCGCATGCCTTGTGCCCCCAGGCAAGGTGCAGGGACCAGCTTGGTGCTCCTCGGTGTGCCAATATGGCATGTGCGGCACGGCAACTGGGCGGTTTGAGGTCTGTTAATGCATCAGGGGCATGCGTATGGCAATTAACAGGGCTAAGTGGGGACACGCAAGCCCAGCTCCATGTGCAGGCCGCATGCGCCTTGGGTGCCCCCAGGCAAGGTGCGGGACCAGCTTGGTGTTCCTCGGTGTGCCAGTACGGCATGTGCGGCACGGCAACTGGGCGGTTTGAGGTCTGTTAATGCATCAGGGGCATGCGTATGGCAATTAACAGGGCTGTGGGGACACGCAAGCCCAGCTCCATGTGCAGGCCGCATGCGCCTTTGGTGCCCCAGGCAAGGTGCAGGGACCAGCTTGGTGCTCCTCGGTGTGCCAGTACGGCATGTGCGGCACGGCAACTGGGCGGTTTGAGGTCTGTTAATGCATCAGGGGCATGCGTATGGCAATTAACAGGGCTAAGTGGGGACACGCAAGCCCAGCTCCATGTGCAGGCCGCATGCCTTGGTGGCCCCAGGCAAGGTGCGGGACCAGCTTGGTGCTCCGTGCCAATATGGCATGTGCGCACGGCAACTGGGCGGTTTGAGGTCTGTTAATGCATCAGGGGCATGCGTATGGCAATTAACAGGGCTAAGTGGGGACACGCAAGCCCAGCTCCATGTGCAGGCCGCATGCGCCTTGGGTGCCCCCAGGCAAGGTGCAGGGACCAGCTTGGTGCTCCTCGGTGTGCCAATATGGCATGTGCGCGCACGGCAACTGGGCGGTTTGAGGTCTGTTAATGCATCAGGGGCATGCGTATGGCAATTAACAGGGCTAAGTGGGGACACGCAAGCCCAGCTCCATGTGCAGGCCGCATGCGCTTTGGGTGCCCCCAGGCAAGGTGCAGGGACCAGCTTGGTGCTCCTCGGTGTGCCAGTACGGCATGTGCGGCACGGCAACTGGGCGGTTTGAGGTCTGTTAATGCATCAGGGGCATGCGTATGGCAATTAACAGGGCTAAGTGGGGACACGCAAGCCCAGCTCCATGTGCAGGCCGCATGCGCCTTGGGTGCCCCCAGGCAAGGTGCAGGACCAGCTTGGTGCTCCTCGGTGTGCCAATATGGCATGTGCGGCACGGCAACTGGGCGGTTTGAGGTCTGTTAATGCATCAGGGGCATGCGTATGGCAATTAACAGGGCTAAGTGGGGACACGCAAGCCCAGCTCCATGTGCAGGCCGCATGCGCCTTTGGTGCCCCCAGGCAAGGTGCAGGGACCAGCTTGGTGCTCCTCGGTGTGCCAATATGGCATGTGCGGCACGGCAACTGGGCGGTTTGAGGTCTGTTAATGCATCAGGGGCATGCGTATGGCAATTAACAGGGCTAAGTGGGGACACGCAAGCCCAGCTCCATGTGCAGGCCGCATGCGCCTTGGTGCCCCCAGGCAAGGTGCGGGACCAGCTTGGTGTTCCTCGGTGTGCCAATATGGCATGTGCGGCACGGCAACTGGGCGGTTTGAGGTCTGTTAATGCATCAGGGGCATGCGTATGGCAATTAACAGGGCTAAGTGGGGACACGCAAGCCCAGCTCCATGTGCAGGCCGCATGCGCCGGTGCCCCCAGGCAAGGTGCGGGACCAGCTTGGTGCTCCTCGGTGTGCCAGTATGGCATGTGCGGCACGGCAACTGGGCGGTTTGAGGTCTGTTAATGCATCAGGGGCATGCGTATGGCAATTAACAGGGCTGGCGGGGACACGCAAGCCCAGCTCCATGTGCAGGCCGCATGCGCCTTGGTGCCCCCAGGCAGCGTGCGGACCAGCTTGGTGCTCCTCGGTGTGCCAATATGGCATGTGCGGCACGGCAACTGGGCGGTTTGAGGTCTGTTAATGCATCAGGGGCATGCGTATGGCAATTAACAGGGCTATGGGGACACGCAAGCCCAGCTCCATGTGCAGGCCGATGCGCTTTTGTGGCCCCAGGCGGCGGGACCAGCTTGGTGTTCTCGGTGTGCCATATGGCATGTGCGGCACGGCAACTGGGCGGTTTGAGGTCTGTTAATGCATCAGGGGCATGCGTATGGCAATTAACAGGGCTAAGTGGGGACACGCAAGCCCAGCTCCATGTGCAGGCCGCATGCGCCTTGGGTGCCCCAGGCAAGGTGCAGGGACCAGCTTGGTGCTCCTCGGTGTGCCAGTACGGCATGTGCGGCACGGCAACTGGGCGGTTTGAGGTCTGTTAATGCATCAGGGGCATGCGTATGGCAATTAACAGGGCTGGGGACACGCAAGCCCAGCTCCATGTGCAGGCCGCATGCGCCTTGGTGCCCCCAGGCAAGGTGCGGGACCAGCTTGGTGTTCTCGGTGTGCCAATATGGCATGTGCGGCACGGCAACTGGGCGGTTTGAGGTCTGTTAATGCATCAGGGGCATGCGTATGGCAATTAACAGGGCTAAGTGGGGACACGCAAGCCCAGCTCCATGTGCAGGCCGCATGCTTTGTGCCCCCAGGCAAGGTGCAGGGACCAGCTTGGTGCTCCTCGGTGTGCCAATTGCAATATGGCATGTGCGGCACGGCAACTGGGCGGTTTGAGGTCTGTTAATGCATCAGGGGCATGCGTATGGCAATTAACAGGGCTAAGTGGGGACACGCAAGCCCAGCTCCATGTGCAGGCCGCATGCGCTTTGGTGCCCCAGGCAAGGTGCGGGACCAGCTTGGTGCTCCTCGGTGTGCCAATATGGCATGTGCGGCACGGCAACTGGGCGGTTTGAGGTCTGTTAATGCATCAGGGGCATGCGTATGGCAATTAACAGGGCTAAGTGGGGACACGCAAGCCCAGCTCCATGTGCAGGCCGCATGCGCCTTGGGTGCCCCCAGGCAAGGTGCAGGGACCAGCTTGGTGCTCCTCGGTGTGCCAATATGGCATGTGCGGCACGGCAACTGGGCGGTTTGAGGTCTGTTAATGCATCAGGGGCATGCGTATGGCAATTAACAGGGCTAAGTGGGGACACGCAAGCCCAGCTCCATGTGCAGGCCGCATGCGCCTTTGGTGCCCCCAGGCAAGGTGCAGGGACCAGCTTGGTGCTCCTCGGTGTGCCAATATGGCATGTGCGGCACGGCAACTGGCGGTTTGAGGTCTGTTAATGCATCAGGGGCATGCGTATGGCAATTAACAGGGCTAAGTGGGGACACGCAAGCCCAGCTCCATGTGCAGGCCGCATGCGCCTTGGTGCCCCAGGCAAGGTGCGGGACCAGCTTGGTGCTCCTCGGTGTGCCAATATGGCATGTGCGGCACGGCAACTGGGCGGTTTGAGGTCTGTTAATGCATCAGGGGCATGCGTATGGCAATTAACAGGGCTGTGGGGACACGCAAGCCCAGCTCCATGTGCAGGCCGCATGCGCCTTTGGTGCCCCAGGCAAGGTGCGGACCAGCTTGGTGCCTCGGTGTGCCAGTACGGCATGTGCGGCACGGCAACTGGGCGGTTTGAGGTCTGTTAATGCATCAGGGGCATGCGTATGGCAATTAACAGGGCTAAGTGGGGACACGCAAGCCCAGCTCCATGTGCAGGCCGCATGCCTTTGGTGCCCCAGGCAAGGTGCGGGACCAGCTTGGTGTTCTCGGTGTGCCAGTACGGCATGTGCGGCACGGCAACTGGGCGGTTTGAGGTCTGTTAATGCATCAGGGGCATGCGTATGGCAATTAACAGGGCTAAGTGGGGACACGCAAGCCCAGCTCCATGTGCAGGCCGCATGCGCTTTGGTGCCCCCAGGCAAGGTGCAGGGACCAGCTTGGTGCTCCTCGGTGTGCCAATATGGCATGTGCGGCACGGCAACTGGGCGGTTTGAGGTCTGTTAATGCATCAGGGGCATGCGTATGGCAATTAACAGGGCTAAGTGGGGACACGCAAGCCCAGCTCCATGTGCAGGCCGCATGTTTGGTGCCCCCAGGCAAGGTGCAGGGACCAGCTTGGTGTTCCCGGTGTGCCAATGTACGGCATGTGCGGCACGGCAACTGGGCGGTTTGAGGTCTGTTAATGCATCAGGGGCATGCGTATGGCAATTAACAGGGCTAAGTGGGGACACGCAAGCCCAGCTCCATGTGCAGGCCGCGATGCGCCTTTGGTGGCCCCAGGCAAGGTGCAGGGACCAGCTTGGTGCTCTCGGTGTGCCAATATGGCATGTGCGGCACGGCAACTGGGCGGTTTGAGGTCTGTTAATGCATCAGGGGCATGCGTATGGCAATTAACAGGGCTAAGTGGGGACACGCAAGCCCAGCTCCATGTGCAGGCGCGCCTTGGGTGGCCCCAGGCAAGGTGCGGGACCAGCTTGGTGTCCTCGGTGTGCCAATATGGCATGTGCGGCACGGCAACTGGGCGGTTTGAGGTCTGTTAATGCATCAGGGGCATGCGTATGGCAATTAACAGGGCTAAGTGGGGACACGCAAGCCCAGCTCCATGTGCAGGCCGCATGCGCCTGGTGCCCCCAGGCAAGGTGCAGGGACCAGCTTGGTGTTCCTCGGTGTGCCAATATGGCATGTGCGGCACGGCAACTGGCGGTTTGAGGTCTGTTAATGCATCAGGGGCATGCGTATGGCAATTAACAGGGCTAAGTGGGGACACGCAAGCCCAGCTCCATGTGCAGGCCGCATGCTTGGGTGCCCCCAGGCAAGGTGCAGGGACCAGCTTGGTGCTCCTCGGTGTGCCAATATGGCATGTGCGGCACGGCAACTGGCGGTTTGAGGTCTGTTAATGCATCAGGGGCATGCGTATGGCAATTAACAGGGCTAAGTGGGGACACGCAAGCCCAGCTCCATGTGCAGGCCGCATGCGCCTTGGTGCCCCAGGCAAGGTGCGGGACCAGCTTGGTGTTCCTCGTGTGCCAATATGGCATGTGCGCACGGCAACTGGGCGGTTTGAGGTCTGTTAATGCATCAGGGGCATGCGTATGGCAATTAACAGGGCTGGGGACACGCAAGCCCAGCTCCATGTGTGGCCGCATGCGCCTTGTCCCCAGGCAAGGTGCAGGGACCAGCTTGGTGCTCCTCGGTGTGCCAGTACGGCATGTGCACGGCAACTGGGCGGTTTGAGGTCTGTTAATGCATCAGGGGCATGCGTATGGCAATTAACAGGGCTAAGTGGGGACACGCAAGCCCAGCTCCATGTGCAGGCCGCATGCGCCTTGGGTGCCCCCAGGCAAGGTGCGGGACCAGCTTGGTGTTCCTCGGTGTGCCAATATGGCATGTGCGGCACGGCAACTGGGCGGTTTGAGGTCTGTTAATGCATCAGGGGCATGCGTATGGCAATTAACAGGGCTAAGTGGGGACACGCAAGCCCAGCTCCATGTGCAGGTCCGCATGCGCCTTGTGCCCCAGGCAAGGTGTGGGACCAGCTTGGTGCTCCTCGGTGTGCCAATATGGCATGTGCGGCACGGCAACTGGGCGGTTTGAGGTCTGTTAATGCATCAGGGGCATGCGTATGGCAATTAACAGGGCTGGGTGGGGACACGCAAGCCCAGCTCCATGTGCAGGCCGCATGCGCTTTGGGTGCCCCCAGGCAAGGTGCAGGACCAGCTTGGTGCCTCGGTGTGCCAGTACGGCATGTGCGGCACGGCAACTGGGCGGTTTGAGGTCTGTTAATGCATCAGGGGCATGCGTATGGCAATTAACAGGGCTAAGTGGGGACACGCAAGCCCAGCTCCATGTGCAGGTCGCATGCGCCTGGGTGCCCCCAGGCAAGGTGCAGGACCAGCTTGGTGCTCCTCGGTGTGCCAGAATATGGCATGTGCGCACGGCAACTGGGCGGTTTGAGGTCTGTTAATGCATCAGGGGCATGCGTATGGCAATTAACAGGGCTGGTGGGGACACGCAAGCCCAGCTCCATGTGCAGGCGATGCCTTTGGTGCCCCCAGGCAAGGTGCGGGACCAGCTTGGTGCTCCTCGGTGTGCCAATATGGCATGTGCGGCACGGCAACTGGGCGGTTTGAGGTCTGTTAATGCATCAGGGGCATGCGTATGGCAATTAACAGGGCTAAGTGGGGACACGCAAGCCCAGCTCCATGTGCAGGCCGCATGCGCCTTGGGTGCCCCCAGGCAAGGTGCGGGACCAGCTTGGTGTTCTGTGTGCCAGTATGGCATGTGCGGCACGGCAACTGGGCGGTTTGAGGTCTGTTAATGCATCAGGGGCATGCGTATGGCAATTAACAGGGCTAAGTGGGGACACGCAAGCCCAGCTCCATGTGCAGCCGCATGCGCCTTTGGTGCCCCCAGGCAAGGTGCAGGGACCAGCTTGGTGCTCCTCGGTGTGCCAGTATGGCATGTGCGGCACGGCAACTGGGCGGTTTGAGGTCTGTTAATGCATCAGGGGCATGCGTATGGCAATTAACAGGGCTGGTGGGGACACGCAAGCCCAGCTCCATGTGCAGGCCGCATGCTTTGGTGCCCCCAGGCAAGGTGCGCGGGACCAGCTTGGTGCTCCTCGGTGTGCCAATATGGCATGTGCGGCACGGCAACTGGGCGGTTTGAGGTCTGTTAATGCATCAGGGGCATGCGTATGGCAATTAACAGGGCTAAGTGGGGACACGCAAGCCCAGCTCCATGTGCAGGCCGCATGCGCCTTGGGTGCCCCCAGGCAAGGTGCGGGACCAGCTTGGTGTTCTCGGTGTGCCAGTATGGCATGTGCGCACGGCAACTGGGCGGTTTGAGGTCTGTTAATGCATCAGGGGCATGCGTATGGCAATTAACAGGGCTAAGTGGGGACACGCAAGCCCAGCTCCATGTGCAGGCCGCATGCGCCTTTGGTGCCCCAGGCAAGGTGCAGGACCAGCTTGGTGCTCCTCGTGTGCCAGCAATATGGCATGTGCGCACGGCAACTGGGCGGTTTGAGGTCTGTTAATGCATCAGGGGCATGCGTATGGCAATTAACAGGGCTAAGTGGGGACACGCAAGCCCAGCTCCATGTGCAGGCCGATGCCTTGGGTGCCCCCAGGCAAGGTGCGGGGACCAGCTTGGTGCTCCCTCGTGCCAGCCATGGCATGTGCGGCACGGCAACTGGGCGGTTTGAGGTCTGTTAATGCATCAGGGGCATGCGTATGGCAATTAACAGGGCTAAGTGGGGACACGCAAGCCCAGCTCCATGTGCAGGCCGATGCGCCTTTGGTGCCCCCAGGCAAGGTGCAGGGACCAGCTTGGTGTTCGGTGTGCAATATGGCATGTGCGGCACGGCAACTGGGCGGTTTGAGGTCTGTTAATGCATCAGGGGCATGCGTATGGCAATTAACAGGGCTAAGTGGGGACACGCAAGCCCAGCTCCATGTGCAGGCCGCATGCGCCTTGGGGCCCCAGGCAAGGTGCAGGGACCAGCTTGGTGCTCCTCGGTGTGCCAATATGGCATGTGCGGCACGGCAACTGGCGGTTTGAGGTCTGTTAATGCATCAGGGGCATGCGTATGGCAATTAACAGGGCTAAGTGGGGACACGCAAGCCCAGCTCCATGTGCAGGCCGCATGCGCCTTTGGGTGCCCCCAGGCAAGGTGCAGGGACCAGCTTGGTGTCCTCGGTGTGCCAATACGGCATGTGCGGCACGGCAACTGGGCGGTTTGAGGTCTGTTAATGCATCAGGGGCATGCGTATGGCAATTAACAGGGCTGTGGGGACACGCAAGCCCAGCTCCATGTGCAGGCCGCATGCGCCTTGGTGCCCCCAGGCAAGGTGCAGGGACCAGCTTGGTGCCTCGTGCCAATATGGCATGTGCGGCACGGCAACTGGCGGTTTGAGGTCTGTTAATGCATCAGGGGCATGCGTATGGCAATTAACAGGGCTAAGTGGGGACACGCAAGCCCAGCTCCATGTGCAGGCCGCATGCGCCTTGGGTGCCCCCAGGCAAGGTGCAGGACCAGCTTGGTGCTCCTCGGTGTGCCAATATGGCATGTGCGGCACGGCAACTGGGCGGTTTGAGGTCTGTTAATGCATCAGGGGCATGCGTATGGCAATTAACAGGGCTAAGTGGGGACACGCAAGCCCAGCTCCATGTGCAGGCCGCATGCGCCTTGGTGCCCCCAGGCAAGGTGCAGGACCAGCTTGGTGCTCCTCGGTGTGCCAGTACGGCATGTGCGGCACGGCAACTGGGCGGTTTGAGGTCTGTTAATGCATCAGGGGCATGCGTATGGCAATTAACAGGGCTAAGTGGGGACACGCAAGCCCAGCTCCATGTGCAGGCCGCATGCGCCTTGGTGCCCCCAGGCAAGGTGCAGGGACCAGCTTGGTGTTCCTCGTGCCAGTACGGCATGTGGCACGGCAACTGGGCGGTTTGAGGTCTGTTAATGCATCAGGGGCATGCGTATGGCAATTAACAGGGCTAAGTGGGGACACGCAAGCCCAGCTCCATGTGCAGGTCGCGATGCTTTGGTGCCCCCAGGCAAGGTGCAGGGACCAGCTTGGTGCTCCTCGGTGTGCCAATAGCAATATGGCATGTGCGGCACGGCAACTGGGCGGTTTGAGGTCTGTTAATGCATCAGGGGCATGCGTATGGCAATTAACAGGGCTAAGTGGGGACACGCAAGCCCAGCTCCATGTGCAGGCCGCATGCCTTTGGTGCCCCCAGGCAAGGTGCGGGACCAGCTTGGTGTCCTCGGTGTGCCAATATGGCATGTGCGGCACGGCAACTGGGCGGTTTGAGGTCTGTTAATGCATCAGGGGCATGCGTATGGCAATTAACAGGGCTAAGTGGGGACACGCAAGCCCAGCTCCATGTGCAGGCCGCATGCGCCTTTGGTGCCCCCAGGCAAGGTGCAGGGACCAGCTTGGTGCTCCTCGGTGTGCCAGTATGGCATGTGCGGCACGGCAACTGGGCGGTTTGAGGTCTGTTAATGCATCAGGGGCATGCGTATGGCAATTAACAGGGCTAAGTGGGGACACGCAAGCCCAGCTCCATGTGCAGGCCGCATGCGCTTTGGTGCCCCCAGGCAAGGTGCAGGACCAGCTTGGTGCTCCTCGGTGTGCCAATATGGCATGTGCGGCACGGCAACTGGGCGGTTTGAGGTCTGTTAATGCATCAGGGGCATGCGTATGGCAATTAACAGGGCTAAGTGGGGACACGCAAGCCCAGCTCCGCAGGCCGCATGCGCCTTGGGTGCCCCCAGGCAAGGTGCAGGGACCAGCTTGGTGCTCCTCGGTGTGCCAATATGGCATGTGCGGCACGGCAACTGGGCGGTTTGAGGTCTGTTAATGCATCAGGGGCATGCGTATGGCAATTAACAGGGCTAAGTGGGGACACGCAAGCCCAGCTCCATGTGCAGGCGATGCCTTTGGTGCCCCAGGCAAGGTGCAGGACCAGCTTGGTGTTCCTCGGTGTGCCAGTACGGCATGTGCGGCACGGCAACTGGGCGGTTTGAGGTCTGTTAATGCATCAGGGGCATGCGTATGGCAATTAACAGGGCTAAGTGGGGACACGCAAGCCCAGCTCCATGTGCAGGCCGATGCGCCTTGGTGCCCCAGGCAAGGTGCAGGACCAGCTTGGTGTTCCTCGGTGTGCCAGTACGGCATGTGCGGCACGGCAACTGGGCGGTTTGAGGTCTGTTAATGCATCAGGGGCATGCGTATGGCAATTAACAGGGCTAAGTGGGGACACGCAAGCCCAGCTCCATGTGCAGGCCGCATGCGCTTTGGGTGCCCCCAGGCAAGGTGCGGGACCAGCTTGGTGCTCCTCGGTGTGCCAATATGGCATGTGCGGCACGGCAACTGGGCGGTTTGAGGTCTGTTAATGCATCAGGGGCATGCGTATGGCAATTAACAGGGCTAAGTGGGGACACGCAAGCCCAGCTCCATGTGCAGGTCGCGATGCGCCTTGGGTGCCCCCAGGCAAGGTGCGGGACCAGCTTGGTGTTCTCGGTGTGCCAATATGGCATGTGCGGCACGGCAACTGGGCGGTTTGAGGTCTGTTAATGCATCAGGGGCATGCGTATGGCAATTAACAGGGCTAAGTGGGGACACGCAAGCCCAGCTCCATGTGCAGGCCGCATGCGCCTTTGGTGCCCCCAGGCAAGGTGCGGGGACCAGCTTGGTGCTCCTCGGTGTGCCAATATGGCATGTGCGGCACGGCAACTGGGCGGTTTGAGGTCTGTTAATGCATCAGGGGCATGCGTATGGCAATTAACAGGGCTGGGGGACACGCAAGCCCAGCTCCATGTGCAGGTCCGATGCGCTTTGGGTGCCCCAGGCAAGGTGGGGACCAGCTTGGTGCTCCTCGTGTGCCAATATGGCATGTGCGGCACGGCAACTGGGCGGTTTGAGGTCTGTTAATGCATCAGGGGCATGCGTATGGCAATTAACAGGGCTAAGTGGGGACACGCAAGCCCAGCTCCATGTGCAGGCCGCATGCGCCTTTGGTGCCCCCAGGCAAGGTGCAGGGACCAGCTTGGTGCTCCTCGGTGTGCCAATATGGCATGTGCGGCACGGCAACTGGGCGGTTTGAGGTCTGTTAATGCATCAGGGGCATGCGTATGGCAATTAACAGGGCTAAGTGGGGACACGCAAGCCCAGCTCCATGTGCAGGCCGCATGCGCCTTGGGTGCCCCCAGGCAAGGTGCGGGGACCAGCTTGGTGCTCCTCGGTGTGCCAATATGGCATGTGCGGCACGGCAACTGGCGGTTTGAGGTCTGTTAATGCATCAGGGGCATGCGTATGGCAATTAACAGGGCTAAGTGGGGACACGCAAGCCCAGCTCCATGTGCAGGCCGCATGCGCCTTGGGTGCCCCAGGCAAGGTGCGGGACCAGCTTGTGCTCCTCGGTGTGCCAGTACGGCATGTGCGGCACGGCACTGGGCGGTTTGAGGTCTGTTAATGCATCAGGGGCATGCGTATGGCAATTAACAGGGCTAAGTGGGGACACGCAAGCCCAGCTCCATGTGCAGGCCGCGATGCGCCTTTGGTGCCCCCAGGCAAGGTGCAGGGACCAGCTTGGTGTTCGGTGTGCCAATATGGCATGTGCGGCACGGCAACTGGGCGGTTTGAGGTCTGTTAATGCATCAGGGGCATGCGTATGGCAATTAACAGGGCTAAGTGGGGACACGCAAGCCCAGCTCCATGTGCAGGCCGCATGCGCCTTGGGTGCCCCAGGCAAGGTGCGGGACCAGCTTGGTGCTCCTCGGTGTGCCATATGGCATGTGCGGCACGGCAACTGGCGGTTTGAGGTCAATGCATCAGGGGCATGCGTATGGCAATTAACAGGGCTAAGTGGGGACACGCAAGCCCAGCTCCATGTGCAGGCCGATGCGCTTTGGTGCCCCAGGCAAGGTGACCAGCTTGGTGTCCTCGGTGTGCCAATATGGCATGTGCGGCACGGCAACTGGGCGGTTTGAGGTCTGTTAATGCATCAGGGGCATGCGTATGGCAATTAACAGGGCTAAGTGGGGACACGCAAGCCCAGCTCCATGTGCAGGCCGCATTTTGGGTGCCCCAGGCAAGGTGCGGGACCAGCTTGGTGTTCCTCGGTGTGCCAATATGGCATGTGCGGCACGGCAACTGGGCGGTTTGAGGTCTGTTAATGCATCAGGGGCATGCGTATGGCAATTAACAGGGCTAAGTGGGGACACGCAAGCCCAGCTCCATGTGCAGGCCGCATGCGCCTTGGGTGCCCCCAGGCAAGGTGCAGGACCAGCTTGGTGTTCCTCGGTGTGCCAATATGGCATGTGCGGCACGGCAACTGGGCGGTTTGAGGTCTGTTAATGCATCAGGGGCATGCGTATGGCAATTAACAGGGCTAAGTGGGGACACGCAAGCCCAGCTCCATGTGCAGGCCGCATGCGCCTTGGTGCCCCAGGCAAGGTGGGGACCAGCTTGGTGTTCGGTGTGCCAATATGGCATGTGCGGCACGGCAACTGGGCGGTTTGAGGTCTGTTAATGCATCAGGGGCATGCGTATGGCAATTAACAGGGCTAAGTGGGGACACGCAAGCCCAGCTCCATGTGCAGGCCGCATGCGCTTTGGTGCCCCAGGCAAGGTGCAGGGACCAGCTTGGTGTTCCTCGGTGTGCCAGTACGGCATGTGCGGCACGGCAACTGGGCGGTTTGAGGTCTGTTAATGCATCAGGGGCATGCGTATGGCAATTAACAGGGCTAAGTGGGGACACGCAAGCCCAGCTCCATGTGCAGGCGATGCTTTGGGTGCCCCCAGGCAAGGTGCAGGGACCAGCTTGGTGCTCTCGGTGTGCCAGTACATGGCATGTGCGGCACGGCAACTGGGCGGTTTGAGGTCTGTTAATGCATCAGGGGCATGCGTATGGCAATTAACAGGGCTAAGTGGGGACACGCAAGCCCAGCTCCATGTGCAGGCCGCATGCGCCTTTGGGTGCCCCCAGGCAAGGTGCGGGACCAGCTTGGTGCTCCTCGGTGTGCCAATATGGCATGTGCGGCACGGCAACTGGCGGTTTGAGGTCTGTTAATGCATCAGGGGCATGCGTATGGCAATTAACAGGGCTAAGTGGGGACACGCAAGCCCAGCTCCATGTGCAGGCCGCATGCGCTTTGGTGCCCCCAGGCAAGGTGCAGGACCAGCTTGGTGTTCCTCGGTGTGCCAGCATGTGCGGCACGGCAACTGGCGGTTTGAGGTCTGTTAATGCATCAGGGGCATGCGTATGGCAATTAACAGGGCTAAGTGGGGACACGCAAGCCCAGCTCCATGTGCAGGCCGCATGCGCTTGGTGCGCCCCAGGCAAGTGCAGGGACCAGCTTGTTCTCGGTGTGCCAGTACGGCATGTGCGGCACGGCAACTGGGCGGTTTGAGGTCTGTTAATGCATCAGGGGCATGCGTAACAGGGCTAAGTGGGGGGACAAGCCCAGCTCCATGTGCAGGTCGATGCCTTTGGGGCCCCCAGGCAAGGCGGGACCAGCTTGGTGCCCTCGGTGTGCCAATATGGCATGTGCGCACGGCAACTGGGCGGTTTGAGGTCTGTTAATGCATCAGGGGCATGCGTATGGCAATTAACAGGGCTAAGTGGGGACACGCAAGCCCAGCTCCATGTGCAGGCCGCATGCGCCTTGTGCCCCAGGCAGGTGCAGGGACCAGCTTGGTGCTCCTGTGCCATATGGCATGTGCGGCAGCAACTGGGCGGTTTGAGGTCTGTTAATGCATCAGGGGCATGCGTATGGCAATTAACAGGGCTAAGTGGGGACACGCAAGCCCAGCTCCATGTGCAGGCGCGCATGCGCTTTGGTGCCCCAGGCAAGGTGCAGGGACCAGCTTGGTGTTCCTCGGTGTGCCAGTACGCATGTGGCACGGCAACTGGCGGTTTGAGGTCTGTTAATGCATCAGGGGCATGCGTATGGCAATTAACAGGGCTAAGTGGGGACACGCAAGCCCAGCTCCATGTGCAGGCCGCATGCGCCTTTGGGTGCCCCAGGCAAGGTGGGACCAGCTTGGTGCTCTCGGTGTGCCAATATGGCATGTGCGGCACGGCAACTGGCGGTTTGAGGTCTGTTAATGCATCAGGGGCATGCGTATGGCAATTAACAGGGCTAAGTGGGGACACGCAAGCCCAGCTCCATGTGCAGGCCGCATGCGCTTTGGGTGCCCCAGGCAAGGTGCGGGACCAGCTTGGTGTTCCTCGGTGTGCCAATATGGCATGTGCGGCACGGCAACTGGGCGGTTTGAGGTCTGTTAATGCATCAGGGGCATGCGTATGGCAATTAACAGGGCTAAGTGGGGACACGCAAGCCCAGCTCCATGTGCAGGCCGCATGCTGCGCCTTGGGTGCCCCAGGCAAGGTGCGGGACCAGCTTGGTGCCTCGGTGTGCCATATGGCATGTGCGGCACGGCAACTGGGCGGTTTGAGGTCTGTTAATGCATCAGGGGCATGCGTATGGCAATTAACAGGGCTAGTGGGGACACGCAAGCCCAGCTCCATGTGCAGGCCGCGATGCCTTGGGTGCCCCAGGCAAGGTGCAGGGACCAGCTTGGTGCTCCTCGGTGTGCCAATATGGCATGTGCGCACGGCAACTGGGCGGTTTGAGGTCTGTTAATGCATCAGGGGCATGCGTATGGCAATTAACAGGGCTAAGTGGGGACACGCAAGCCCAGCTCCATGTGCAGGCCGCATGCGCCTTTGGTGCCCCCAGGCAAGGTGCGGGACCAGCTTGGTGCTCGGTGTGCCAATATGGCATGTGCGGCACGGCAACTGGGCGGTTTGAGGTCTGTTAATGCATCAGGGGCATGCGTATGGCAATTAACAGGGCTAAGTGGGGACACGCAAGCCCAGCTCCATGTGCACGATGCGCCTTTGGTGCCCCCAGGCAAGGTGCAGGACCAGCTTGGCCCTCGGTGTGCCAGTACGGCATGTGCACGGCAACTGGGCGGTTTGAGGTCTGTTAATGCATCAGGGGCATGCGTATGGCAATTAACAGGGCTAAGTGGGGACACGCAAGCCCAGCTCCATGTGCAGGCCGCATGCGCCTTGGTGCCCCCAGGCAAGGTGCAGGGACCAGCTTGGTGTTCTCGGTGTGCCAGTATGGCATGTGCACGGCAACTGGCGGTTTGAGGTCTGTTAATGCATCAGGGGCATGCGTATGGCAATTAACAGGGCTAAGTGGGGACACGCAAGCCCAGCTCCATGTGCAGGCCGCATGCGCCTTGGTGCCCCCAGGCAAGTGCAGGGACCAGCTTGGTGTTCCTCGGTGTGCCAATATGGCATGTGCGGCACGGCAACTGGGCGGTTTGAGGTCTGTTAATGCATCAGGGGCATGCGTATGGCAATTAACAGGGCTAAGTGGGGACACGCAAGCCCAGCTCCATGTGCACGCATGCGCCTTGTGCCCCAGGCAAGTGCAGGGACCAGCTTGGTGCTCCTCGGTGTGCCAGTACGGCATGTGCGGCACGGCAACTGGCGGTTTGAGGTCTGTTAATGCATCAGGGGCATGCGTATGGCAATTAACAGGGCTAATGGGGACACGCAAGCCCAGCTCCATGTGCAGGCCGCATGCGCCTTGGGTGCCCCCAGGCAAGGTGCAGGGACCAGCTTGGTGCTCCTCGGTGTGCCAATAGCAATATGGCATGTGCGGCACGGCAACTGGGCGGTTTGAGGTCTGTTAATGCATCAGGGGCATGCGTATGGCAATTAACAGGGCTAAGTGGGGACACGCAAGCCCAGCTCCATGTGCAGGCCGCATGCGCCTTGGGTGCCCCCAGGCAAGGTGCGGGGACCAGCTTGGTGCTCCTCGGTGTGCCAGTACGGCATGTGCGGCACGGCAACTGGGCGGTTTGAGGTCTGTTAATGCATCAGGGGCATGCGTATGGCAATTAACAGGGCTAAGTGGGGACACGCAAGCCCAGCTCCATGTGCAGGCCGCATGCGCCTTGGGTGCCCCCGCAAGGTGCGGGACCAGCTTGGTTCCTCGGTGTGCCAGCAATATGGCATGTGCGGCACGGCAACTGGCGGTTTGAGGTCTGTTAATGCATCAGGGGCATGCGTATGGCAATTAACAGGGCTAAGTGGGGACACGCAAGCCCAGCTCCATGTGCAGGCCGCATGCGCCTTTGGTGCCCCCAGGCAAGGTGCAGGGACCAGCTTGGTGTCTCGGTGTGCCAGTACGGCATGTGCGGCACGGCAACTGGGCGGTTTGAGGTCTGTTAATGCATCAGGGGCATGCGTATGGCAATTAACAGGGCTAAGTGGGGACACGCAAGCCCAGCTCCATGTGCAGGCCGCATGCGCCTTGGGTGCCCCCAGGCAAGGTGCAGGGACCAGCTTGGTGCTCCTCGGTGTGCCAATATGGCATGTGCGCGCACGGCAACTGGGCGGTTTGAGGTCTGTTAATGCATCAGGGGCATGCGTATGGCAATTAACAGGGCTAAGTGGGGACACGCAAGCCCAGCTCCATGTGCAGGCCGCATGCGCCTTTGTGCCCCAGGCAAGGTGCGGGACCAGCTTGGTGCCTCGGTGTGCCAGTATGGCATGTGCGGCACGGCAACTGGGCGGTTTGAGGTCTGTTAATGCATCAGGGGCATGCGTATGGCAATTAACAGGGCTAAGTGGGGACACGCAAGCCCAGCTCCATGTGCAGGCCGCATGCTTTTGGTGCCCCCAGGCAAGGTGCAGGGACCAGCTTGGTGCTCCTCGGTGTGCCAGTACGGCATGTGCGGCACGGCAACTGGCGGTTTGAGGTCTGTTAATGCATCAGGGGCATGCGTATGGCAATTAACAGGGCTGGGGACACGCAAGCCCAGCTCCATGTGCAGGCCGCGATGCGCCTTGGGTGCCCCCAGGCAAGGTGCAGGACCAGCTTGGTGCTCCTGTGTGCCAATATGGCATGTGCGGCACGGCAACTGGGCGGTTTGAGGTCTGTTAATGCATCAGGGGCATGCGTATGGCAATTAACAGGGCTAAGTGGGGACACGCAAGCCCAGCTCCATGTGCAGGCCGCATGCGCCTGGGTGCCCCAGGCAAGGTGCGGGACCAGCTTGGTGTTCGGTGTGCCAATATGGCATGTGCGGCACGGCAACTGGCGGTTTGAGGTCTGTTAATGCATCAGGGGCATGCGTATGGCAATTAACAGGGCTAAGTGGGGACACGCAAGCCCAGCTCCATGTGCAGGCCGCATGCGCCTTGGGTGCCCCAGGCAAGGTGCGGGACCAGCTTGGTGCTCCTCGGTGTGCCAATATGGCATGTGCGGCACGGCAACTGGGCGGTTTGAGGTCTGTTAATGCATCAGGGGCATGCGTATGGCAATTAACAGGGCTAAGTGGGGACACGCAAGCCCAGCTCCATGTGCAGGCCGCATGCGCCTTGCCCCCAGGCAAGGTGGGGACCAGCTTGGTTCCTCGGTGTGCCAATATGGCATGTGCGGCACGGCAACTGGGCGGTTTGAGGTCTGTTAATGCATCAGGGGCATGCGTATGGCAATTAACAGGGCTGGTGGGGACACGCAAGCCCAGCTCCATGTGCAGGCCGCATGCGCCTTGGGTGCCCCCAGGCAAGGTGCGGGACCAGCTTGGTGCTCCTCTCGTGTGCCATATGGCATGTGCGGCACGGCAACTGGCGGTTTGAGGTCTGTTAATGCATCAGGGGCATGCGTATGGCAATTAACAGGGCTAAGTGGGGACACGCAAGCCCAGCTCCATGTGCAGGCCGCATGCGCCTTTGGTGCCCCAGGCAAGGTGCGGACCAGCTTGGTGCTCGGTGTGCCAGTACGGCATGTGCGCACGGCAACTGGCGGTTTGAGGTCTGTTAATGCATCAGGGGCATGCGTATGGCAATTAACAGGGCTAAGTGGGGACACGCAAGCCCAGCTCCATGTGCAGGCCGCATGCCTTGGTGCCCCAGGCAAGGTGCAGGGACCAGCTTGGTGTTCCTCGGTGTGCCAATATGGCATGTGCGGCACGGCAACTGGGCGGTTTGAGGTCTGTTAATGCATCAGGGGCATGCGTATGGCAATTAACAGGGCTAAGTGGGGACACGCAAGCCCAGCTCCATGTGCAGGCCGCATGCGCCTTGGGTGCCCCAGGCAAGGTGCAGGGACCAGCTTGGTGCTCCTCGTGCCAGCGGCATGTGCGGCACGGCAACTGGGCGGTTTGAGGTCTGTTAATGCATCAGGGGCATGCGTATGGCAATTAACAGGGCTGGTGGGGACACGCAAGCCCAGCTCCATGTGCAGGTCGCGATGCTTTGGGTGCCCCCAGGCAAGGTGCAGGGACCAGCTTGGTGTTCCTCGGTGTGCCAGTATGGCATGTGCGGCACGGCAACTGGGCGGTTTGAGGTCTGTTAATGCATCAGGGGCATGCGTATGGCAATTAACAGGGCTAAGTGGGGACACGCAAGCCCAGCTCCATGTGCAGGTCGCGATGCTTTTGCGCCCCAGGCAAGGTGCAGGGACCAGCTTGGTGCTCCTCGGTGTGCCAGCAATATGGCATGTGCGGCACGGCAACTGGGCGGTTTGAGGTCTGTTAATGCATCAGGGGCATGCGTATGGCAATTAACAGGGCTAAGTGGGGACACGCAAGCCCAGCTCCATGTGCAGGCCGATGCCTTGGGTGCCCCAGGGGTGCAGGGACCAGCTTGGTTCTCGGTGTGCCAACGGCAATATGGCATGTGCACGGCAACTGGGCGGTTTGAGGTCTGTTAATGCATCAGGGGCATGCGTATGGCAATTAACAGGGCTAAGTGGGGACACGCAAGCCCAGCTCCATGTGCAGGCCGCATGCGCCTTGGGCGGCCCCAGGCAAGGTGCGGGGACCAGCTTGGTGCTCCTCGGTGTGCCAGTATGGCATGTGCGGCACGGCAACTGGGCGGTTTGAGGTCTGTTAATGCATCAGGGGCATGCGTATGGCAATTAACAGGGCTAAGTGGGGACACGCAAGCCCAGCTCCATGTGCAGGTCCGATGCGCCTTTGGTGCCCCCAGGCAAGGTGCAGGGACCAGCTTGGTGCTCCTCGGTGTGCCAGTACGGCATGTGCGGCACGGCAACTGGGCGGTTTGAGGTCTGTTAATGCATCAGGGGCATGCGTATGGCAATTAACAGGGCTAAGTGGGGACACGCAAGCCCAGCTCCATGTGCAGGCCGCATGCGCCTTGGGTGCCCCCAGGCAAGGTGCAGGGACCAGCTTGGTGCTCCTCGGTGTGCCAATATGGCATGTGCGGCACGGCAACTGGCGGTTTGAGGTCTGTTAATGCATCAGGGGCATGCGTATGGCAATTAACAGGGCTAAGTGGGGACACGCAAGCCCAGCTCCATGTGCAGGCCGCATGCGCCTTGGGTGGCCCCAGGCAAGGTGCAGGGACCAGCTTGGTGCTCCTCGGTGTGCCAATAGCAATATGGCATGTGCGGCACGGCAACTGGGCGGTTTGAGGTCTGTTAATGCATCAGGGGCATGCGTATGGCAATTAACAGGGCTAAGTGGGGACACGCAAGCCCAGCTCCATGTGCAGGCCGCATGCGCCTTGGGTGCCCCCAGGCAAGGTGCGCGGGACCAGCTTGGTGTTCCTCGGTGTGCCAGCAATATGGCATGTGCGGCACGGCAACTGGGCGGTTTGAGGTCTGTTAATGCATCAGGGGCATGCGTATGGCAATTAACAGGGCTAAGTGGGGACACGCAAGCCCAGCTCCATGTGCAGGCCGCATGCGCCTTGGTGCCCCCAGGCAAGGTGCGGGACCAGCTTGGTGCTCCCGGTGTGCCAGTACATGGCATGTGCGGCACGGCAACTGGGCGGTTTGAGGTCTGTTAATGCATCAGGGGCATGCGTATGGCAATTAACAGGGCTAAGTGGGGACACGCAAGCCCAGCTCCATGTGCAGGCCGCATGCGCTTTGGTGCCCCCAGGCAAGGTGCAGGGACCAGCTTGGTGCCTCGGTGTGCCAGTACGGCATGTGCGGCACGGCAACTGGGCGGTTTGAGGTCTGTTAATGCATCAGGGGCATGCGTATGGCAATTAACAGGGCTAAGTGGGGACACGCAAGCCCAGCTCCATGTGCAGGTCGCATGCCTTTGGGTGCCCCCAGGCAAGGTGGGACCAGCTTGGTGTTCCTCGGTGTGCCAATATGGCATGTGCGGCACGGCAACTGGGCGGTTTGAGGTCTGTTAATGCATCAGGGGCATGCGTATGGCAATTAACAGGGCTAAGTGGGGACACGCAAGCCCAGCTCCATGTGCAGGCCGCGATGCGCCTTTGGGTGCCCCCAGGCAAGGTGCGGGACCAGCTTGGTGCTCCTCGGTGTGCCAATATGGCATGTGCGGCACGGCAACTGGGCGGTTTGAGGTCTGTTAATGCATCAGGGGCATGCGTATGGCAATTAACAGGGCTAAGTGGGGACACGCAAGCCCAGCTCCATGTGCAGGTCGCATGCGCCGGTGCCCCCAGGCAAGGTGCAGGGACCAGCTTGGTGCCTCGGTGTGCCAATATGGCATGTGCGGCACGGCAACTGGGCGGTTTGAGGTCTGTTAATGCATCAGGGGCATGCGTATGGCAATTAACAGGGCTAAGTGGGGACACGCAAGCCCAGCTCCATGTGCAGGCCGCATGCCTTTGGGTGCCCCCAGGCAAGGTGCGGGACCAGCTTGGTGCTCCTCGGTGTGCCAATATGGCATGTGCGGCACGGCAACTGGGCGGTTTGAGGTCTGTTAATGCATCAGGGGCATGCGTATGGCAATTAACAGGGCTAAGTGGGGACACGCAAGCCCAGCTCCATGTGCAGGCCGCATGCCTTGGGTGCCCCCAGGCAAGGTGCGGGACCAGCTTGGTGTTCCTCGGTGCCTGCCAATATGGCATGTGCGGCACGGCAACTGGGCGGTTTGAGGTCTGTTAATGCATCAGGGGCATGCGTATGGCAATTAACAGGGCTAAGTGGGGACACGCAAGCCCAGCTCCATGTGCAGGCCGCGATGCCTTTGGTGCCCCCAGGCAAGGTGCAGGGACCAGCTTGGTGTTCGGTGTGCCAGTACGGCATGTGCGGCACGGCAACTGGGCGGTTTGAGGTCTGTTAATGCATCAGGGGCATGCGTATGGCAATTAACAGGGCTAAGTGGGGACACGCAAGCCCAGCTCCATGTGCAGGCCGCATGCGCCTTGGTGCCCCAGGCAAGGTGCAGGGACCAGCTTGGTGCTCCTCGGTGTGCCAATAGCAATATGGCATGTGCGGCACGGCAACTGGGCGGTTTGAGGTCTGTTAATGCATCAGGGGCATGCGTATGGCAATTAACAGGGCTAAGTGGGGACACGCAAGCCCAGCTCCATGTGCAGGTCGCGATGCCTTTGGGTGCCCCCAGGCAAGGTGCGGGACCAGCTTGGTGTTCCTCGGTGTGCCAAGCAATATGGCATGTGCACGGCAACTGGGCGGTTTGAGGTCTGTTAATGCATCAGGGGCATGCGTATGGCAATTAACAGGGCTAAGTGGGGACACGCAAGCCCAGCTCCATGTGCAGGCCGCATGCCTTGGGTGCCCCAGGCAAGGTGCGGGACCAGCTTGGTGCTCCTCGGTGTGCCAGAATATGGCATGTGCGGCACGGCAACTGGGCGGTTTGAGGTCTGTTAATGCATCAGGGGCATGCGTATGGCAATTAACAGGGCTAAGTGGGGACACGCAAGCCCAGCTCCATGTGCAGGCCGCATGCTTTGGTGCCCCCAGGCAAGGTGCAGGGACCAGCTTGGTGCTCCTCGGTGTGCCAGGCATGTGCATGCACGCACGCAACTGGGCGGTTTGAGGTCTGTTAATGCATCAGGGGCATGCGTATGGCAATTAACAGGGCTAAGTGGGGACACGCAAGCCCAGCTCCATGTGCAGGTCCGCATGCGCCTTGTGCCCCCAGGCAAGGTGCAGGGACCAGCTTGGTGTTCCTCGGTGTGCCAGTACGGCATGTGCGGCACGGCAACTGGGCGGTTTGAGGTCTGTTAATGCATCAGGGGCATGCGTATGGCAATTAACAGGGCTAAGTGGGGACACGCAAGCCCAGCTCCATGTGCAGGCCGCATGCGCCTTGGTGCCCCCAGGCAAGGTGCGGGGACCAGCTTGGTGCTTCGGTGTGCCAATATGGCATGTGCGGCACGGCAACTGGGCGGTTTGAGGTCTGTTAATGCATCAGGGGCATGCGTATGGCAATTAACAGGGCTAAGTGGGGACACGCAAGCCCAGCTCCATGTGCAGGCCGCATGCTTTGGTGGCCCCAGGCAAGGTGCAGGACCAGCTTGGTGCTCCTCGGTGTGCCAATATGGCATGTGCGGCACGGCAACTGGGCGGTTTGAGGTCTGTTAATGCATCAGGGGCATGCGTATGGCAATTAACAGGGCTAAGTGGGGACACGCAAGCCCAGCTCCATGTGCAGGCCGCATGCGCCTTGGGTGCCCCAGGCAATGGGGACCAGCTTGGTGCTCCTCGGTGTGCCAAGTACATGGCATGTGCGGCACGGCAACTGGGCGGTTTGAGGTCTGTTAATGCATCAGGGGCATGCGTATGGCAATTAACAGGGCTAAGTGGGGACACGCAAGCCCAGCTCCATGTGCAGGCCGCATGCGCCTTTGGTGCCCCCAGGCAAGGTGCGGGACCAGCTTGGTGCTCCTCGGTGTGCCCAATATGGCATGTGCGGCACGGCAACTGGGCGGTTTGAGGTCTGTTAATGCATCAGGGGCATGCGTATGGCAATTAACAGGGCTAAGTGGGGACACGCAAGCCCAGCTCCATGTGCAGGCCGCGATGCCTTTGCCCCCAGGCAAGGTGCGGGACCAGCTTGGTGTTCCTCGGTGTGCCAATATGGCATGTGCGGCATGGCAACTGGGCGGTTTGAGGTCTGTTAATGCATCAGGGGCATGCGTATGGCAATTAACAGGGCTAAGGGGGACACGCAAGCCCAGCTCCATGTGCAGGCCGCATGCGCCTTGGGTGCCCCCAGGCAAGGTGCAGGGACCAGCTTGGTGCTCCTCGGTGTGCCAGTACGGCATGTGCGGCACGGCAACTGGCGGTTTGAGGTCTGTTAATGCATCAGGGGCATGCGTATGGCAATTAACAGGGCTGTGGGGACACGCAAGCCCAGCTCCATGTGCAGGCCGCATGCGCTTGGGTGCCCCCAGGCAAGGTGCAGGACCAGCTTGGTGTTCCTCGTGCCAATATGGCATGTGCGGCACGGCAACTGGGCGGTTTGAGGTCTGTTAATGCATCAGGGGCATGCGTATGGCAATTAACAGGGCTAAGTGGGGACACGCAAGCCCAGCTCCATGTGCAGGCCGCATGCCTTTGTGCCCCCAGGCAAGGTGCGGGACCAGCTTGGTGCCCTCGGTGTGCCAAGTATGGCATGTGCGCACGGCAACTGGGCGGTTTGAGGTCTGTTAATGCATCAGGGGCATGCGTATGGCAATTAACAGGGCTAAGTGGGGACACGCAAGCCCAGCTCCATGTGCAGGCCGCATGCGCCTTGGTGCCCCAGGCAAGGTGCAGGGACCAGCTTGGTGTTCTCGGTGTGCCAGTGCGCACGGCACGGCAACTGGGCGGTTTGAGGTCTGTTAATGCATCAGGGGCATGCGTATGGCAATTAACAGGGCTATGGGGACACGCAAGCCCAGCTCCATGTGCAGGCCGCATGCGCCGGTGGCCCCAGGCAAGGTGCAGGGACCAGCTTGGTGCTCCTCGGTGTGCCAGTATGGCATGTGCGGCACGGCAACTGGGCGGTTTGAGGTCTGTTAATGCATCAGGGGCATGCGTATGGCAATTAACAGGGCTAAGTGGGGACACGCAAGCCCAGCTCCATGTGCAGGCCGCATGCGCCTTTGTGCCCCCAGGCAAGGTGGACCAGCTTTGTGTTCCTCGGTGTGCCAGTACGCATGTGCGGCACGGCAACTGGGCGGTTTGAGGTCTGTTAATGCATCAGGGGCATGCGTATGGCAATTAACAGGGCTAAGTGGGGACACGCAAGCCCAGCTCCATGTGCAGGCCGCATGCGCCTTGGGTGCCCCAGGCAAGGTGCAGGACCAGCTTGGTGCTCCTCGGTGTGCCAGTACGCATGTGCGGCACGGCAACTGGCGGTTTGAGGTCTGTTAATGCATCAGGGGCATGCGTATGGCAATTAACAGGGCTAAGTGGGGACACGCAAGCCCAGCTCCATGTGCAGGCCGCATGCGCCTTGGGTGCCCCAGGCAAGGTGCAGGACCAGCTTGGTGTTCCTCGGTGTGCCAGCAATATGGCATGTGCGGCACGGCAACTGGGCGGTTTGAGGTCTGTTAATGCATCAGGGGCATGCGTATGGCAATTAACAGGGCTAAGTGGGGACACGCAAGCCCAGCTCCATGTGCAGGCCGCATGCGCCTTGGGTGCCCCCAGGCAAGGTGCGGGACCAGCTTGGTGCTCCCGGTGTGCCAATATGGCATGTGCGGCACGGCAACTGGGCGGTTTGAGGTCTGTTAATGCATCAGGGGCATGCGTATGGCAATTAACAGGGCTAAGTGGGGACACGCAAGCCCAGCTCCATGTGCAGGCCGCATGCCTTTGGTGCCCCAGGCAAGGTGGGGACCAGCTTGGTGCTCGGTGTGCCAGATATGGCATGTGCGGCACGGCAACTGGGCGGTTTGAGGTCTGTTAATGCATCAGGGGCATGCGTATGGCAATTAACAGGGCTAAGTGGGGACACGCAAGCCCAGCTCCATGTGCATGCGCTTTGGTGCCCCCAGGCAAGGTGCAGGACCAGCTTGGTGCTCCTCGGTGTGCCAATAGCAATATGGCATGTGCGGCACGGCAACTGGGCGGTTTGAGGTCTGTTAATGCATCAGGGGCATGGTATTAACAGGCTAACAGGGCTGCAAGGGGACACGCAAGCCCAGCTCCATGTGCAGGCCTGCGCCTGGGTGCCCCCAGGCAAGGTGAGGGACCAGCTTGGTGCTCCTCGGTGTGCCAGTACGGCATGTGCGGCACGGCAACTGGGCGGTTTGAGGTCTGTTAATGCATCAGGGGCATGCGTATGGCAATTAACAGGGCTAAGTGGGGACACGCAAGCCCAGCTCCATGTGCAGGCCGCATGCGCCTTGGGTGCCCCCAGGCAAGGTGCAGGGACCAGCTTGGTGCTCCTCGGTGTGCCAATATGGCATGTGCGGCACGGCAACTGGGCGGTTTGAGGTCTGTTAATGCATCAGGGGCATGCGTATGGCAATTAACAGGGCTGGTGGGGACACGCAAGCCCAGCTCCATGTGCAGGCCGCATGCTTTGGTGCCCCCAGGCAAGGTGCAGGGACCAGCTTGGTGCTCCTCGGTGTGCCAGTACGGCATGTGCGGCACGGCAACTGGGCGGTTTGAGGTCTGTTAATGCATCAGGGGCATGCGTATGGCAATTAACAGGGCTAAGTGGGGACACGCAAGCCCAGCTCCATGTGCAGGCCGCATGCGCCTCTGGTGCCCCAGGCAAGGTGTGGGACCAGCCGGGTGTGCCAATATGGCATGTGGCACGGCAACTGGGCGGTTTGAGGTCTGTTAATGCATCAGGGGCATGCGTATGGCAATTAACAGGGCTAGTGGGGACACGCAAGCCCAGCTCCATGTGCAGGCCGCATGCCTGGGTGCCCCCAGGCAAGGTGCAGGGACCAGCTTGGTGCTTCTCGGTGTGCCAGTACGGCATGTGCGGCACGGCAACTGGGCGGTTTGAGGTCTGTTAATGCATCAGGGGCATGCGTATGGCAATTAACAGGGCTAAGTGGGGACACGCAAGCCCAGCTCCATGTGCAGGCCGCATGCGCCTTGGGTGGCCCCAGGCAAGGTGCAGGGACCAGCTTGGTGCTCCTCGGTGTGCCAGTACGGCATGTGCGGCACGGCAACTGGGCGGTTTGAGGTCTGTTAATGCATCAGGGGCATGCGTATGGCAATTAACAGGGCTAAGTGGGGACACGCAAGCCCAGCTTGTGCAGGTAGCGCATGCGCCTTGGGTGCCCCCAGGCAAGGTGCGGGGACCAGCTTGGTGCTCCTCGGTGTGCCAATATGGCATGTGCGGCACGGCAACTGGGCGGTTTGAGGTCTGTTAATGCATCAGGGGCATGCGTATGGCAATTAACAGGGCTAAGTGGGGACACGCAAGCCCAGCTCCATGTGCAGGCCGCATGCTTTGGTGCCCCCAGGCAAGGTGCAGGGACCAGCTTGGTGCTCCTCGTGTGCCAAGTACGGCATGTGCGGCACGGCAACTGGGCGGTTTGAGGTCTGTTAATGCATCAGGGGCATGCGTATGGCAATTAACAGGGCTAAGTGGGGACACGCAAGCCCAGCTCCATGTGCAGGCCGCATGCGCCTTGGGCGGCCCCAGGCAAGGTGCAGGACCAGCTTGGTGTTCCTCGGTGTGCCAGTACGGCATGTGCGGCACGGCAACTGGGCGGTTTGAGGTCTGTTAATGCATCAGGGGCATGCGTATGGCAATTAACAGGGCTAAGTGGGGACACGCAAGCCCAGCTCCATGTGCAGGCCGCATGCGCCTTGGGTGGCCCCAGGCAAGGTGCAGGGACCAGCTTGGTGCTCCTCGGTGTGCCAGTATGGCATGTGCGGCACGGCAACTGGGCGGTTTGAGGTCTGTTAATGCATCAGGGGCATGCGTATGGCAATTAACAGGGCTAAGTGGGGACACGCAAGCCCAGCTCCATGTGCAGGCCGCATGCGCTTTGGTGCCCCAGGCAAGGTGCAGGGACCAGCTTGGTGTTCCTCGGTGTGCCAGTACGGCATGTGCGGCACGGCAACTGGGAGGTCTGTTAATGCATCAGGGGCATGCGTATGGCAATTAACAGGGCTAAGTGGGGACACGCAAGCCCAGCTCCATGTGCAGGCCGCATGCGCCTTTGGTGCCCCCAGGCAAGGTGCAGGGACCAGCTTGGTGCTCCTCGGTGTGCCAGTACGGCATGTGCGGCACGGCAACTGGGCGGTTTGAGGTCTGTTAATGCATCAGGGGCATGCGTATGGCAATTAACAGGGCTAAGTGGGGACACGCAAGCCCAGCTCCATGTGCAGGCCGCATGCGCTTTGGGTGCCCCCAGGCAAGGTGCAGGGACCAGCTTGGTGCCTCGGTGTGCCAGAATATGGCATGTGGCACGGCAACTGGGCGGTTTGAGGTCTGTTAATGCATCAGGGGCATGCGTATGGCAATTAACAGGGCTAAGTGGGGACACGCAAGCCCAGCTCCATGTGCAGGCGCGCATGCGCCTTTGTGCCCCCGCAAGGTGCGGGACCAGCTTGGTGCTCCTCGGTGTGCCAATTGCAATATGGCATGTGCGGCACGGCAACTGGGCGGTTTGAGGTCTGTTAATGCATCAGGGGCATGCGTATGGCAATTAACAGGGCTAAGTGGGGACACGCAAGCCCAGCTCCATGTGCAGGCCGCATGCGCCTTTGGTGCCCCCAGGCAAGGTGCAGGGACCAGCTTGGTGTTCGGTGTGCCAGTACGGCATGTGCGGCACGGCAACTGGGCGGTTTGAGGTCTGTTAATGCATCAGGGGCATGCGTATGGCAATTAACAGGGCTAAGTGGGGACACGCAAGCCCAGCTCCATGTGCAGGCCGCATGCGCCTTGGGTGGCCCCAGGCAAGGTGCGGGACCAGCTTGGTGTCCTCGGTGTGCCAGTATGGCATGTGCGGCACGGCAACTGGGCGGTTTGAGGTCTGTTAATGCATCAGGGGCATGCGTATGGCAATTAACAGGGCTAAGTGGGGACACGCAAGCCCAGCTCCATGTGCAGGCCGCATGCGCCTTTGGTGCCCCCAGGCAAGGTGCAGGGACCAGCTTGGTGCTCCTCGGTGTGCCAATATGGCATGTGCGGCACGGCAACTGGGCGGTTTGAGGTCTGTTAATGCATCAGGGGCATGCGTATGGCAATTAACAGGGCTAAGTGGGGACACGCAAGCCCAGCTCCATGTGCAGGCCGCATGCGCCTTGGTGCCCCCAGGCAAGGTGCAGGGACCAGCTTGGTGCTCCTCGGTGTGCCAATATGGCATGTGCGGCATGGCAACTGGGCGGTTTGAGGTCTGTTCATGCATCAGGGGCATGCGTATGGCAATTAACAGGGCGGGGACACGCAAGCCCAGCTCCATGTGCAGGCCGCATGCGCCTTGGGTGCCCCAGGCAAGGTGCAGGACCAGCTTGGTGTTCCTCGGTGTGCCAATGACGGCATGTGCGGCACGGCAACTGGGCGGTTTGAGGTCTGTTAATGCATCAGGGGCATGCGTATGGCAATTAACAGGGCTAAGTGGGGACACGCAAGCCCAGCTCCATGTGCAGGCCGCATGCCTTGGTGCCCCCAGGCAAGGTGCAGGACCAGCTTGGTGTTCCTCGGTGTGCCAGTACGGCATGTGCGGCACGGCAACTGGGCGGTTTGAGGTCTGTTAATGCATCAGGGGCATGCGTATGGCAATTAACAGGGCTGGGGGGACACGCAAGCCCAGCTCCATGTGCAGGCCGCATGCGCCTTGGTGCCCCAGGCAAGGTGCAGGGACCAGCTTGGTGCCCCGGTGTGCCAGTACGGCATGTGCGGCACGGCAACTGGCGGTTTGAGGTCTGTTAATGCATCAGGGGCATGCGTATGGCAATTAACAGGGCTAAGTGGGGACACGCAAGCCCAGCTCCATGTGCAGGTCGCGATGCGCCTTTGGTGCCCCCAGGCAAGGTGCAGGGACCAGCTTGGTGCTTCGGTGTGCCAGTATGGCATGTGCGGCACGGCAACTGGGCGGTTTGAGGTCTGTTAATGCATCAGGGGCATGCGTATGGCAATTAACAGGGCTGGGGGACACGCAAGCCCAGCTCCATGTGCAGGCCGCGATGTTGGGTGCCCCCAGGCAAGGTGCAGGACCAGCTTGGTGCTCCCGGTGTGCCAGTACGGCATGTGCGGCACGGCAACTGGGCGGTTTGAGGTCTGTTAATGCATCAGGGGCATGCGTATGGCAATTAACAGGGCTAAGTGGGGACACGCAAGCCCAGCTCCATGTGCAGGCCGCATGCGCCTTGGTGCCCCCAGGCAAGGTGCAGGGACCAGCTTGGTGCTCCTCGGTGTGCCACCAATATGGCATGTGCGGCACGGCAACTGGGCGGTTTGAGGTCTGTTAATGCATCAGGGGCATGCGTATGGCAATTAACAGGGCTTGGGGGACACGCAAGCCCAGCTCCATGTGCAGGCCGCATGCGCTTTGGGTGCCCCCAGGCAAGGTGCAGGGACCAGCTTGGTGCCTCGGTGTGCCAGTACGGCATGTGCGGCACGGCAACTGGGCGGTTTGAGGTCTGTTAATGCATCAGGGGCATGCGTATGGCAATTAACAGGGCTAAGTGGGGACACGCAAGCCCAGCTCCATGTGCAGGCCGCATGCGCCTTGGGTGCCCCAGGCAAGGTGCAGGGACCAGCTTGGTGCTCCTCGGTGTGCCAGTACGGCATGTGCGGCACGGCAACTGGCGGTTTGAGGTCTGTTAATGCATCAGGGGCATGCGTATGGCAATTAACAGGGCTAGTGGGGACACGCAAGCCCAGCTCCATGTGCAGGCCGCACGGTGGCCCCAGGCAAGGTGCAGGGACCAGCTTGGTGCTCCTCGTGTGCCAGTACGGCATGTGCGGCACGGCAACTGGCGGTTTGAGGTCTGTTAATGCATCAGGGCATGCGTATGGCAATTAACAGGGCTAAGTGGGGACACGCAAGCCCAGCTCCATGTGCAGGTCGCGATGCGCTTTGGGTGCCCCCAGGCAAGGTGCAGGGACCAGCTTGGTGCTCCTCGGTGTGCCAGTACGGCATGTGCGGCACGGCAACTGGGCGGTTTGAGGTCTGTTAATGCATCAGGGGCATGCGTATGGCAATTAACAGGGCTAAGTGGGGACACGCAAGCCCAGCTCCATGTGCAGGTCATGCGCCTTGGGTGCCCCCAGGCAAGCGTGCAGGCTTGGTGCCTCGGTGTGCCAGTACGGCATGTGCGGCACGGCAACTGGGTGGTTTGAGGTCTGTTAACAGGGCTAAGTGGGGACACGCAAGCCCAGCTCCATGTGCAGGCCGCATGCGCCTTGGGTGCCCCCAGGCAAGGTGCAGGGACCAGCTTGGTGTTCCTCGGTGTGCCAGTACGGCATGTGCGGCACGGCAACTGGGCGGTTTGAGGTCTGTTAATGCATCAGGGGCATGCGTATGGCAATTAACAGGGCTAAGTGGGGACACGCAAGCCCAGCTCCATGTGCAGGCCGCATGCCTTGGTGCCCCAGGCAAGGTGCAGGACCAGCTTGGTGCTCGGTGTGCCAGTACGGCATGTGCGGCACGGCAACTGGCGGTTTGAGGTCTGTTAATGCATCAGGGGCATGCGTATGGCAATTAACAGGGCTAAGTGGGGACACGCAAGCCCAGCTCCATGTGCAGGCCGCGATGCTTTGGTGCCCCAGGCAAGGTGCAGGACCAGCTTGGCTCCTCGGTGTGCCAGTACGGCATGTGCGGCACGGCAACTGGGCGGTTTGAGGTCTGTTAATGCATCAGGGGCATGCGTATGGCAATTAACAGGGCTAAGTGGGGACACGCAAGCCCAGCTCCATGTGCAGGCCGCATGTTGGGTGCCCCCAGGCAAGGTGCAGGGACCAGCTTGGTGTCCTCGGTGTGCCAGTACGCATGTGCGGCACGGCAACTGGCGGTTTGAGGTCTGTTAATGCATCAGGGGCATGCGTATGGCAATTAACAGGGCTGCGGGGACACGCAAGCCCAGCTCCATGTGCAGGCCGCATGCCTTTGTGCCCCCAGGCAAGGTGCAGGGACCAGCTTGGTGCTCCTCGGTGTGCCAATATGGCATGTGCGGCACGGCAACTGGGCGGTTTGAGGTCTGTTAATGCATCAGGGGCATGCGTATGGCAATTAACAGGGCTGGTGGGGACACGCAAGCCCAGCTCCATGTGCAGGCCGCATGCGCTTTGGGTGCCCCCAGGCAAGGTGCAGGGACCAGCTTGGTGCTCCTCGGTGTGCCAGTACGGCATGTGCGGCACGGCAACTGGGCGGTTTGAGGTCTGTTAATGCATCAGGGGCATGCGTATGGCAATTAACAGGGCTATGGGGACACGCAAGCCCAGCTCCATGTGCAGGCCGCGATGCTTTGGTGCCCCCAGGCAAGGTGCAGGGACCAGCTTGGTGTTCCCGGTGTGCCAATACGGCATGTGCGGCACGGCAACTGGGCGGTTTGAGGTCTGTTAATGCATCAGGGGCATGCGTATGGCAATTAACAGGGCTAAGTGGGGACACGCAAGCCCAGCTCCATGTGCAGGCCGCATGCGCCTTGGTGCCCCAGGCAAGGTGCAGGACCAGCTTGGTGTTCTCGGTGTGCCAATATGGCATGTGCGCACGGCAACTGGGCGGTTTGAGGTCTGTTAATGCATCAGGGGCATGCGTATGGCAATTAACAGGGCTAAGTGGGGACACGCAAGCCCAGCTCCATGTGCAGGTCGCGATGCGCCTGGGTGCCCCAGGCAAGGTGCAGGGACCAGCTTGGTGCTCCTCGGTGTGCCAGTACGGCATGTGCGGCACGGCAACTGGGCGGTTTGAGGTCTGTTAATGCATCAGGGGCATGCGTATGGCAATTAACAGGGCTATGGGGACACGCAAGCCCAGCTCCATGTGCAGGCCGCATGCGCCTTGGTGCCCCAGGCAAGGTGCAGGGACCAGCTTGGTGCTCCTCGGTGTGCCATATGGCATGTGCGGCACGGCAACGGCGGTTTGAGGTCTGTTAATGCATCAGGGGCATGCGTATGGCAATTAACAGGGCTAAGGGGACACGCAAGCCCAGCTCCATGTGCAGGCCGCATGCCTGGGTGCCCCCAGGCAAGGTGCAGGGACCAGCTTGGTGCTCCTCGGTGTGCCAGTATGGCATGTGCGGCACGGCAACTGGGCGGTTTGAGGTCTGTTAATGCATCAGGGGCATGCGTATGGCAATTAACAGGGCTAGTGGGGACACGCAAGCCCAGCTCCATGTGCAGGCCGCATGCGCCTTGGTGGCCCCAGGCAAGGTGCAGGACCAGCTTGGTGCTCCTCGGTGTGCCAATATGGCATGTGCGGCACGGCAACTGGGCGGTTTGAGGTCTGTTAATGCATCAGGGGCATGCGTATGGCAATTAACAGGGCTAAGTGGGGACACGCAAGCCCAGCTCCATGTGCAGGCCGCATGCGCCTTTGGTGCCCCCAGGCAAGGTGCAGGGACCAGCTTGGTGTTCCTCGGTGTGCCAGTACGGCATGTGCGGCACGGCAACTGGGCGGTTTGAGGTCTGTTAATGCATCAGGGGCATGCGTATGGCAATTAACAGGGCTGGTGGGGACACGCAAGCCCAGCTCCATGTGCATGATGCGCTTGGGTGCCCCCAGGCAAGGTGAGGGACCAGCTTGGTGTCCTCGGTGTGCCAGTACGGCATGTGCGGCACGGCAACTGGCGGTTTGAGGTCTGTTAATGCATCAGGGGCATGCGTATGGCAATTAACAGGGCTAAGTGGGGACACGCAAGCCCAGCTCCATGTGCAGGTCGCATGCGCCTTGGTGCCCCCAGGCAAGGTGCAGGGACCAGCTTGGTGTTCCCGGTGTGCCAGTACGGCATGTGCGGCACGGCAACTGGGCGGTTTGAGGTCTGTTAATGCATCAGGGGCATGCGTATGGCAATTAACAGGGCTATGGGGACACGCAAGCCCAGCTCCATGTGCAGGCCGCATGCGCCTTGGGTGCCCCCAGGCAAGGTGCAGGGACCAGCTTGGTGCTCCTCGGTGTGCCAGTACGGCATGTGCGGCACGGCAACTGGGCGGTTTGAGGTCTGTTAATGCATCAGGGGCATGCGTATGGCAATTAACAGGGCTAAGTGGGGACACGCAAGCCCAGCTCCATGTGCAGGTCGCGATGCGCTTTGGGTGCCCCCAGGCAAGGTGCAGGGACCAGCTTGGTGCTCCTCGGTGTGCCAATATGGCATGTGCGGCACGGCAACTGGGCGGTTTGAGGTCTGTTAATGCATCAGGGGCATGCGTATGGCAATTAACAGGGCTAAGTGGGGACACGCAAGCCCAGCTCCATGTGCAGGCCGCATGCGCCTGGGTGCCCCCAGGCAAGGTGTGAGGGACCAGCTTGGTGTCCTCGGTGTGCCAGTACGGCATGTGCGGCACGGCAACTGGGCGGTTTGAGGTCTGTTAATGCATCAGGGGCATGCGTATGGCAATTAACAGGGCTGGTGGGGACACGCAAGCCCAGCTCCATGTGCAGGCCGCATGCGCCTTTGTGCCCCCAGGCAAGGTGCGGGACCAGCTTGGTGCTCCTCGGTGTGCCAGTATGGCATGTGCGGCACGGCAACTGGGCGGTTTGAGGTCTGTTAATGCATCAGGGGCATGCGTATGGCAATTAACAGGGCTAAGTGGGGACACGCAAGCCCAGCTCCATGTGCAGGCCGCATGCGCCTTGGGTGGCCCCAGGCAAGGTGCAGGGACCAGCTTGGTGCTCCTCGGTGTGCCAATATGGCATGTGCGGCACGGCAACGGGCGGTTTGAGGTCTGTTAATGCATCAGGGGCATGCGTATGGCAATTAACAGGGCTAAGTGGGGACACGCAAGCCCAGCTCCATGTGCAGGCGCATGATGCCTTGGGTGGCCCCAGGCAAGGTGTGGGACCAGCTTGGTGTTTCGGTGTGCCAGTACGGCATGTGCGGCACGGCAACTGGCGGTTTGAGGTCTGTTAATGCATCAGGGGCATGCGTATGGCAATTAACAGGGCTAAGTGGGGACACGCAAGCCCAGCTCCATGTGCAGGCCGCATGCGCCTTTGGTGCCCCCAGGCAAGGTGCAGGGACCAGCTTGGTGCTCCTCGGTGTGGTACATATGTGCGGCACGGCAACTGGGCGGTTTGAGGTCTGTTAATGCATCAGGGGCATGCGTATGGCAATTAACAGGGCTAAGTGGGGACACGCAAGCCCAGCTCCATGTGCAGGCCGCATGCGCCTTTGTGCCCCCAGGCAAGGTGCAGGGACCAGCTTGGTGTTCCTCGTGTGCCAGTACAGCATGTGCGGCACGGCAACTGGGCGGTTTGAGGTCTGTTAATGCATCAGGGGCATGCGTATGGCAATTAACAGGGCTAAGTGGGGACACGCAAGCCCAGCCCATGTGCAGGCCGCGATGCGCCTTTGGTGCCCCAGGCAAGGTGCAGGGACCAGCTTGGTGTCCTCGGTGTGCCAATACGGCATGTGCGGCACGGCAACTGGGCGGTTTGAGGTCTGTTAATGCATCAGGGGCATGCGTATGGCAATTAACAGGGCTAAGTGGGGACACGCAAGCCCAGCTCCATGCAGGTCGCGATGCCTTTGCGGCCCCAGGCAAGGTGCAGGACCAGCTTGGTGTTCCTCGGTGTGCCAGTACGGCATGTGCGGCACGGCAACTGGGCGGTTTGAGGTCTGTTAATGCATCAGGGGCATGCGTATGGCAATTAACAGGGCTATGGGGACACGCAAGCCCAGCTCCATGTGCAGGCCGCATGCGCCTTGGGTGCCCCCAGGCAAGGTGCAGGACCAGCTTGGTGTCCTCGGTGTGCCAGTACGGCATGTGCGGCACGGCAACTGGGCGGTTTGAGGTCTGTTAATGCATCAGGGGCATGCGTATGGCAATTAACAGGGCTAAGTGGGGACACGCAAGCCCAGCTCCATGTGCAGGCCGCATGCGCCTTTGGTGCCCCCAGGCAAGGTGCAGGGACCAGCTTGGTGTTCTCGGTGTGCCAGTACGGCATGTGCGGCACGGCAACTGGCGGTTTGAGGTCTGTTAATGCATCAGGGGCATGCGTATGGCAATTAACAGGGCTAAGTGGGGACACGCAAGCCCAGCTCCATGTGCAGGCCGCATGCGCCTTGGGTGCCCCCAGGCAAGGGACCAGCTTGGTGTTCGGTGTGCCAGTACGGCATGTGCGCACGGCAACTGGCGGTTTGAGGTCTGTTAATGCATCAGGGGCATGCGTATGGCAATTAACAGGGCTAAGTGGGGACACGCAAGCCCAGCTCCATGTGCAGGCCGCATGCGCCTTTGGTGGCCCCAGGCAAGGTGCAGGACCAGCTTGTGTTCTTCTGGTGTGCCAATATGGCATGTGCGGCACGGCAACTGGGCGGTTTGAGGTCTGTTAATGCATCAGGGGCATGCGTATGGCAATTAACAGGGCTGGTGGGGACACGCAAGCCCAGCTCCATGTGCAGGCCGCATGCCTTTGGTGCCCCCAGGCAAGGTGCGGGGACCAGCTTGGTGCTCCTCGGTGTGCCAGTACGGCATGTGCGGCACGGCAACTGGGCGGTTTGAGGTCTGTTAATGCATCAGGGGCATGCGTATGGCAATTAACAGGGCTTGGTGGGGACACGCAAGCCCAGCTCCATGTGCAGGCCGCATGCGCCTTTGTGCCCCAGGCAAGGTGCAGGGACCAGCTTGGTGCTCCTCGGTGTGCCAATATGGCATGTGCGGCACGGCAACTGGGCGGTTTGAGGTCTGTTAATGCATCAGGGGCATGCGTATGGCAATTAACAGGGCTAAGTGGGGACACGCAAGCCCAGCTCCATGTGCATGCGATGCGCCTTGGGTGCCCCAGGCAGGTGCAGGGACCAGCTTGGTGCTCCCGGTGTGCCAATATGGCATGTGCGGCACGGCAACTGGGGTTTGAGGTCTGTTAATGCATCAGGGGCATGCGTATGGCAATTAACAGGGCTGGTGGGACACGCAAGCCCAGCTCCATGTGCAGTCGCGATGCGCCTTGGGTGGCCCCAGGCAAGGTGAGGACCAGCTTGGTGTTCCTCGTGTGCCAATATGGCATGTGCGGCACGGCAACTGGGCGGTTTGAGGTCTGTTAATGCATCAGGGGCATGCGTATGGCAATTAACAGGGCTAAGTGGGGACACGCAAGCCCGTGCCCAGCCGTGCATGTGCATGCCTTGGGTGCCCCCAGGCAAGGTGCAGGGACCAGCTTGGTGTTCCTCGGTGTGCCAGTACGGCATGTGCGGCACGGCAACTGGCGGTTTGAGGTCTGTTAATGCATCAGGGGCATGCTGGCAATTAACAGGGCTAAGTGGGGACACGCCCAGCCCATGTGCAGGCCGTGATGCTTTGGTGCCCCCAGGCAAGGTGCAGGGACCAGCTTGGTGTTCCTCGGTGTGCCAATACGGCATGTGCGGCACGGCAACTGGGCGGTTTGAGGTCTGTTAATGCATCAGGGGCATGCGTATGGCAATTAACAGGGCTAAGTGGGGACACGCAAGCCCAGCTCCATGTGCAGGCCGCATGCGCCTTGGTGCCCCCAGGCAAGGTGCGGGACCAGCTTGGTGCTCGGTGTGCCAATACGGCATGTGCGGCACGGCAACTGGCGGTTTGAGGTCTGTTAATGCATCAGGGGCATGCGTATGGCAATTAACAGGGCTAAGTGGGGACACGCAAGCCCAGCTCCATGTGCAGGCTGCATGCGCTTTGGTGCCCAGGCAAGGTGCGGACCAGCTTGGTGCTCCTCGGTGTGCCGCAATATGGCATGTGCGGCACGGCAACTGGCGGTTTGAGGTCTGTTAATGCATCAGGGGCATGCGTATGGCAATTAACAGGGCTAAGTGGGGACACGCAAGCCCAGCTCCATGTGCAGGCCGCATGCGCCTTGGGTGCCCCAGGCAAGGTGCAGGGACCAGCTTGGTCCTCGGTGTGCCAATTGCAATATGGCATGGCAACTGGGCGGTTTGAGGTCTGTTAATGCATCAGGGGCATGCGTATGGCATTAACAGGGCTAAGTGGGGGACACGCAAGCCCAGCTCCATGTGCAGGCCGCATGCGCCTTGGGTGCCCCAGGCAAGGTGCGGGACCAGTGCTTCTCGGTGTGCCAGTACGCATGTGCGGCACGGCAACTGGGCGGTTTGAGGTCTGTTAATGCATCAGGGGCATGCGTATGGCAATTAACAGGGCTGGTGGGGACACGCAAGCCCAGCTCCATGTGCAGGCCGCATGCGCCTTGGGTGCCCCCAGGCAAGGTGCAGGGACCAGCTTGGTGCCTCGGTGTGCCAGCATATGGCATGTGCGGCACGGCAACTGGGCGGTTTGAGGTCTGTTAATGCATCAGGGGCATGCGTATGGCAATTAACAGGGCTAAGTGGGGCACGCAAGCCCAGCTCCATGTGCAGGCCGCATGCGCCTTGGTGCCCCAGGCAAGGTGCGGGGACCAGCTTGGTGCTTCTCGGTGCCCAGCAATACGGCATGTGCGGCACGGCAACTGGGCGGTTTGAGGTCTGTTAATGCATCAGGGGCATGCGTATGGCAATTAACAGGCTAAGTGGGGACACGCAAGCCCAGCTCCATGTGCAGGCCGCATGCGCCTTGGGTGCCCCAGGCAAGGTGCAGGACCAGCTTGTGTTTCTCGGTGTGCCAGTACGGCATGTGCGGCACGGCAACTGGGCGGTTTGAGGTCTGTTAATGCATCAGGGGCATGCGTATGGCAATTAACAGGGCTATGGGGACACAAGCCCAGCTCCATGTGCAGGCCGCATGCGCCTTGGTGCCCCCAGGCAAGGGTGCAGGGACCAGCTTGGTGTTCCTCGGTGTGCCAATATGGCATGTGCGCACGGCAACTGGCGGTTTGAGGTCTGTTAATGCATCAGGGGCATGCGTATGGCAATTAACAGGGCTAGTGGGGACACGCAAGCCCAGCTCCATGTGCAGTCGCGATGCGCCTTGGTGCCCCCAGGCAAGGTGCAGGGACCAGCTTGGTGTTCCTCGGTGTGCCAATACGGCATGTGCGGCACGGCAACTGGCGGTTTGAGGTCTGTTAATGCATCAGGGGCATGCGTATGGCAATTAACAGGGCTAAGTGGGGACACGCAAGCCCAGCTCCATGTGCAGGCCGCATGCCTTTGGGTGCCCCAGGCAAGGTGCAGGGACCAGCTTGGTGCTTCGGTGTGCCAGTATGGCATGTGCGGCACGGCAACTGGGCGGTTTGAGGTCTGTTAATGCATCAGGGGCATGCGTATGGCAATTAACAGGGCTAAGGGGGACGCACTTAGCCCAGCTCCATGTGCAGGCCGCATGCGCCTTGGTGCCCCAGGCAAGGTGCAGGGACCAGCTTGGTGCTCCTCGGTGTGCCAGTACGGCATGTGCGGCACGGCAACTGGGCGGTTTGAGGTCTGTTAATGCATCAGGGGCATGCGTATGGCAATTAACAGGGCTGTGGGGACACGCAAGCCCAGCTCCATGTGCAGGCCGATGCGCCTTGGGGCCCCAGGCAAGGTGCAGGGACCAGCTTGCGTTCCTCGGTGTGCCAATACGGCATGTGCGGCACGGCAACTGGCGGTTTGAGGTCTGTTAATGCATCAGGGGCATGCGTATGGCAATTAACAGGGCTAAGTGGGGACACGCAAGCCCAGCTCCATGTGCAGGTCGCATGATGCTTTGGTGCCCCCAGGCAGGGTGCAGGGACCAGCTTGGTGCTCCTCGGTGTGCCATACGGCATGTGCGGCACGGCAACTGGCGGTTTGAGGTCTGTTAATGCATCAGGGGCATGCGTATGGCAATTAACAGGGCTAAGTGGGGACACGCAAGCCCAGCTCCATGTGCAGGTCGCGATGCGCTTTGCGCCCCAGGCAAGGTGCAGGACCAGCTTGGTGCTCCTCGGTGTGCCAGTACGGCATGTGCGGCACGGCAACTGGGCGGTTTGAGGTCTGTTAATGCATCAGGGGCATGCGTATGGCAATTAACAGGGCTAAGTGGGGACACGCAAGCCCAGCTCCATGTGCAGGCCGCATGCGCTTTGGTGCCCCCAGGCAAGGTGCAGGGACCAGCTTGGTGCTCCTGGTGTGCCAATATGGCATGTGCGGCACGGCAACTGGGCGGTTTGAGGTCTGTTAATGCATCAGGGGCATGCGTATGGCAATTAACAGGGCTAGTGGGGCGCGTGACCCACAGCCCAGCCCATGTGCAGGCCGCATGCGCCGCGGGTGCCCCTAGGCAAGGTGCAGGGACCAGCTTGGTGCTTCTCGGTGTGCCAGTACGGCATGTGCGGCACGGCAACTGGGCGGTTTGAGGTCTGTTAATGCATCAGGGGCATGCGTATGGCAATTAACAGGGCTAAGTGGGGACACGCAAGCCCAGCTCCATGTGCAGGTCCGATGCGCCTTTGGGTGCCCCCAGGCAAGGTGCAGGGACCAGCTTGGTGCTCCTCGGTGTGCCAATATGGCATGTGCGGCACGGCAACTGGGCGGTTTGAGGTCTGTTAATGCATCAGGGGCATGCGTATGGCAATTAACAGGGCTAAGTGGGGACACGCAAGCCCAGCTCCATGTGCAGGCCGCATGCGCCTTGGGTGCCCCCAGGCAAGGTGCAGGGACCAGCTTGGTGCTCCTCGGTGTGCCAATACGGCATGTGCGGCACGGCAACTGGGCGGTTTGAGGTCTGTTAATGCATCAGGGGCATGCGTATGGCAATTAACAGGGCTGGCGGGGACACGCAAGCCCAGCTCCATGTGCAGGCCGCATGCGCCTTGGGTGCCCCCAGGCAAGGTGCTGGGACCAGCTTGGGCTCTCCGGTGTGCCAGTATGGCATGTGCGGCACGGCAACTGGGCGGTTTGAGGTCTGTTAATGCATCAGGGGCATGCGTATGGCAATTAACAGGGCTAAGTGGGGACACGCAAGCCCAGCTCCATGTGCAGGCCATGCCTTGGGTGCCCCAGGCAAGGTGCAGGGACCAGCTTGGTGCCTCGGTGTGCCAATACGGCATGTGCGGCACGGCAACTGGGCGGTTTGAGGTCTGTTAATGCATCAGGGCATGCGTATGGCATTTAACAGGGCTGGTGGGGACACGCAAGCCCAGCTCCATGTGCAGGCCGCATGCGCCTTGGTGCCCCCAGGCAAGGTGCAGGGACCAGCTTGGTGCTCCTCGGTGTGCCAATATGGCATGTGCGGCACGGCAACTGGGCGGTTTGAGGTCTGTTAATGCATCAGGGGCATGCGTATGGCAATTAACAGGGCTAAGTGGGGACACGCAAGCCCAGCTCCATGTGCAGGCCGTCGCGATGGGTGCCCCCCAGGCAAGGTGCAGGGACAGCTTGGTGCTCCGGTGTGCCAATACGGCATGTGCGCACGGCAACTGGGCGGTTTGAGGTCTGTTAATGCATCAGGGGCATGCGTATGGCAATTAACAGGGCTGGCGGGGACACGCAAGCCCAGCTCCATGTGCAGGCGCATGCGCCTTGGGTGCCCCCAGGCAAGGTGCGGGACCAGCTTGTGCTCCTCGGTGTGCCAGTATGGCATGTGCAGCACGGCAACTGGGCGGTTTGAGGTCTGTTAATGCATCAGGGGCATGCGTATGGCAATTAACAGGGCTAAGTGGGGACACGCAAGCCCAGCTCCATGTGCAGGCCGCATGCCTTTGGGTGCCCCAGGCAAGGTGCGGGACCAGCTTGGTGGTTCTCGGTGTGCCAGCAATATGGCATGTGCGGCACGGCAACTGGGCGGTTTGAGGTCTGTTAATGCATCAGGGGCATGCGTATGGCAATTAACAGGGCTGGGGGGACACGCAAGCCCAGCTCCATGTGCAGGCCGCATGCGCCTTGGGTGCCCCCAGGCAAGGTGCAGGGACCAGCTTGGTGCTCCTCGGTGTGCCAATATGGCATGTGCAGCACAGCAACTGGGCGGTTTGAGGTCTGTTAATGCATCAGGGGCATGCGTATGGCAATTAACAGGGCTGGTGGGGACACGCAAGCCCAGCTCCATGTGCAGGCCGCATGCGCCGGTGCCCCAGGCAAGGTGCGCAGGACCAGCTGGGTTCCGTGTCGATATGGGCATGTGCGGCACGGCAACTGGGCGGTTTGAGGTCTGTTAATGCATCAGGGGCATGCGTATGGCAATTAACAGGGCTAAGGGGACACGCAAGCCCAGCTCCATGTGCAGGCCGATGCTGGGTGCCCCCAGGCAAGGTGCAGGGACCAGCTTGGTGCTCCTCGGTGTGCCCAATATGGCATGTGCGGCACAGCAACTGGGCGGTTTGAGGTCTGTTAATGCATCAGGGGCATGCGTATGGCAATTAACAGGGCTAAGTGGGGACACGCAAGCCCAGCTCCATGTGCAGGCCGCATGCGCCTGGGTGCCCCCAGGCAAGGTGCGGGACCAGCTTGGTGTTCCTCGGTGTGCCGCAATATGGCATGTGCGGCACGGCAACTGGGCGGTTTGAGGTCTGTTAATGCATCAGGGGCATGCGTATGGCAATTAACAGGGCTGGTGGGGACACGCAAGCCCAGCTCCATGTGCAGGCGCGCGCCGGTGCCCCCAGGCAAGGTGCGGGACCAGCTTGGTGCTCCTCGGTGTGCCAATTGGCATGGCATGCACGGCAACTGGGCGGTTTGAGGTCTGTTAATGCATCAGGGGCATGCGTATGGCAATTAACAGGGCTAAGTGGGACACGCAAGCCCAGCTCCATGTGCAGGTCGCGATGCTTTGGTGCCCCAGGCAAGGTGCAGGACCAGCTTGGTGCTCGGTGTGCCAGTACGGCATGTGCGGCACGGCAACTGGGCGGTTTGAGGTCTGTTAATGCATCAGGGGCATGCGTATGGCAATTAACAGGGCTAGTGGGGACACGCAAGCCCAGCTCCATGTGCAGCCGCATGCGCTTTGGGTGCCCCCAGGCAAGGTGCAGGACCAGCTTGGTGCTCCTCGGTGTGCCAATATGGCATGTGCGGCACGGCAACTGGGCGGTTTGAGGTCTGTTAATGCATCAGGGGCATGCGTATGGCAATTAACAGGGCTAAGTACACGCAAGCCCAGCTCCATGTGCACGCATGCGCCTTGGGTGCCCCAGGCAAGGTGCGGGACCAGCTTGGTGCTCCTCGGTGTGCCAATACGGCATGTGCGGCACGGCAACTGGGCGGTTTGAGGTCTGTTAATGCATCAGGGGCATGCGTATGGCAATTAACAGGGCTAAGGGGGGGACACGCAAGCCCAGCTCCATGTGCAGGCCTGCGCCTTTGGGGCCCCAGGCAAGGTGCAGGGACCAGCTTGGTGCTCCTCGGTGTGCCAATATGGCATGTGCGGCACGGCAACTGGGCGGTTTGAGGTCTGTTAATGCATCAGGGGCATGCGTATGGCAATTAACAGGGCTAAGTGGGGACGCAAGCCCAGCTCCATGTGCAGGTCGCGCCTTGGTGCCCAGGCGCGGGACCAGCTTGGTGCTCCTCGGTGTGCCAATATGGCATGTGCGGCACGGCAACTGGGCGGTTTGAGGTCTGTTAATGCATCAGGGGCATGCGTATGGCATTAACAGGGCTAAGTGGGGACACGCAAGCCCAGCTCCATGTGCAGGCCGCATGCGCCTTGGTGCCCCAGGTGGCGGCTGCGGGACCAGCTTGTGCTCCTCGGTGTGCCGCAATATGGCATGTGCACGGCAACTGGGCGGTTTGAGGTCTGTTAATGCATCAGGGGCATGCGTATGGCAATTAACAGGGCTAAGTGGGGACACGCAAGCCCAGCATGTCCATGTGCATATGCGCCTTGGGTGGCCCCAGGCAAGGTGCAGGACCAGCTTGGTGCTCCTCGGTGTGCCAATACGGCATGTGCAACGCAACCAACTGGGTTTGAGGTCTGTTAATGCATCAGGGGCATGCGTATGGCAATTAACAGGGCTGGTGGACACGCAAGCCCAGCTCCATGTGCACCGCATGCCTTTTGTGCCCCAGGCAAGGTGCGGGACCAGCTTGGTGCTCCTCGGTGTGCCAGCAATATGGCATGTGCGGCACGGCAACTGGCGGTTTGAGGTCTGTTAATGCATCAGGGGCATGCGTATGGCAATTAACAGGGCTAAGGGGGACACGCAAGCCCAGCTCCATGTGCAGTGCCGCATGCCTTTGGGTGCCCCAGGCAAGGTGCAGGGACCAGCTTGGTGCTCCTCGGTGTGCCAATTGCACATGGCATGTGCGGCACGGCAACTGGGCGGTTTGAGGTCTGTTAATGCATCAGGGCATGCGTATGGCATTGAACAGGGCTAGTGGGGACACGCAAGCCCAGCCCATGTGCAGGCCGCATGCGCCTTGGGTGCCCCAGGCAAGGTGCGGGACCAGCTTGGTGCCCCGGTGTGCCCAATATGGCATGTGCACAGCAACTGGGCGGTTTGAGGTCTGTTAATGCATCAGGGGCATGCGTATGGCAATTAACAGGGCTGGTGGGGACACGCAAGCCCAGCCCATGTGCAGGCCGCATGCTTTGGTGCCCCCAGGCAAGGTGCAGGGACCAGCTTGGTGCTCGGTGTGCCAGTACAGCATGTGCGCACGGCAACTGGGCGGTTTGAGGTCTGTTAATGCATCAGGGCATGCGTATGGCAATTAACAGGGCTAAGTGGGGACACGCAAGCCCAGCTCCATGTGCAGGTCGCGATGCGCCTGGGTGCCCCCAGGCGTGGACCAGCTTGGTGTTCCTCGGTGTGCCAGTACGGCATGTGCGGCACGGCAACTGGGCGGTTTGAGGTCTGTTAATGCATCAGGGCATGCGTATGGCAATTAACAGGGCTGGTGACACGCAAGCCCAGCTCCATGTGCAGGCCGCATGCGCCTTGGGTGCCCCAGGCAAGGTGCAGGGACCAGCTTGGTGCTCCCCGGTGTGCCAGTACATGGCATGTGCGCACGGCAACTGGGCGGTTTGAGGTCTGTTAATGCATCAGGGGCATGCGTATGGCAATTAACAGGGCTAAGTGGGGACACGCAAGCCCAGCTCCATGTGCAGGTCATGCGCTTTGGGTGGCCCCAGGCAAGGTGCAGGACCAGCTTGGTGCCCCGGTGTGCCAATATGGCATGTGCGGCACGGCAACTGGGCGGAGGTCTGTTAATGCATCAGGGCATGCGTATGGCAATTAACAGGGCTAAGTGGGGACACGCAAGCCCAGCTCCATGTGCAGGTCAGATGCTCGGGTGCCCCCAGGCAAGGTGCGGGACCAGCTTGGTGCTCCTCGTGTGCCAGCAATATGGCATGTGCGGCACAGGCAACTGGGCGGTTTGAGGTCTGTTAATGCATCAGGGGCATGCGTATGGCAATTAACAGGGCTAAGTGGGGGACACGCAAGCCCAGCTCCATGTGCAGGCCGCGATGCGCCTTGGGTGCCCCAGGCAAGGTGCGGGACCAGCTTTGCTCCCGGTGTGCCAATATGCAATATGGCAGCGCGTTTGAGCAACTGGGCGGTTTGAGGTCTGTTAACGCACTCAGGGGCATGCGTATGGCAATTAACAGGCTAAGTGGGGACACGCAAGCCCAGCTCCATGTGCAGGGCCGCGATGCGCCTTGGGTGCCCCCAGGCAAGTGCAGGGACCAGCTTGGTGCTCCTCGGTGTGCCACAATATGGCATGTGCGGCACGGCAACTGGGCGGTTTGAGGTCTGTTAATGCATCAGGGGCATGCGTATGGCAATTAACAGGGCTGGTGGGGACACGCAAGCCCAGCTCCATGTGCAGGTCGCGATGCCTTTGGGTGCCCCCAGGCAAGGTGCAGGACCAGCTTGGTGTTCGGTGTGCCAGTACGGCATGTGCGGCACGGCAACTGGGCGGTTTGAGGTCTGTTAATGCATCAGGGGCATGCGTATGGCAATTAACAGGGCTAAGCGGGGACACGCAAGCCCAGCTCCATGTGCAGGTGCATGCGCCTTGGGTGCCCCCAGGCAAGGTGCAGGGACCAGCTTGGTGCTCCTCGGTGTGCCAATATGGCATGTGCGGCACGGCAACTGGGCGGTTTGAGGTCTGTTAATGCATCAGGGGCATGCGTATGGCAATTAACAGGCTAAGTGGGGACACGCAAGCCCAGCCCATGTGCAGGCCGCATGCGCCTTGGGTGCCCCCAGGCAAGGTGCAGGGACCAGCTTGGTGCTCGGTGCCAGCAGTACGGCATGTGCGGCACGGCAACTGGGCGGTTTGAGGTCTGTTAATGCATCAGGGGCATGCGTATGGCAATTAACAGGGCTAAGTGGGGACACGCAAGCCCAGCTCCATGTGCAGGCCGCATGCGCCTTTGGTGCCCCCAGGCAAGGTGCAGGGACCAGCTTGGTGCTCCTCGGTGTGCCAGTACGGCATGTGCACGGCAACTGGCGGTTTGAGGTCTGTTAATGCATCAGGGGCATGCGTATGGCAATTAACAGGGCTGGTGGGGACACGCAGCCCAGCCCATGTGCAGGCGCTTTGGGTGCCCCCAGGCAAGGTGCGGGGACCAGCTTGGTGCTCCTCGGTGTGCCAATATGGCATGTGCGGCACGGCAACTGGGCGGTTTGAGGTCTGTTAATGCATCAGGGGCATGCGTATGGCAATTAACAGGGCTAAGTGGGGACACGCAAGCCCAGCTCCATGTGCAGGCCGCATGCGCCTTGGGTGCCCCAGGCAAGGTGCAGGGGACCAGCTTGGTGTTCCTCGGTGTGCCAGTACGGCATGTGCGGCACGGCAACTGGGCGGTTTGAGGTCTGTTAATGCATCAGGGGCATGCGTATGGCAATTAACAGGGCTAAGTGGGGACACGCAGTCCAGCTCCATGTGCAGGCCGCATGCGCCTTGGGTGCCCCAGGCAAGGTGCAGGGACCAGCTTGGTGCTTCTCGGTGTGCCAGTACGGCATGTGCGGCACGGCAACTGGGCGGTTTGAGGTCTGTTAATGCATCAGGGGCATGCGTATGGCAATTAACAGGGCTGGTGGGGACACGCCCAGCTCCATGTGTGTCGCATGCGCCTTGGGTGCCCCCAGGCAAGGTGCGGGACCAGCTTGGTGCTTCCTCGGTGCCAATTCGCAATATGGCATGTGCGGCACGGCAACTGGGCGGTTTGAGGTCTGTTAATGCATCAGGGGCATGCGTATGGCAATTAACAGGGCTATGGGGACACGCAAGCCCAGCTCCATGTGCAGGCCGCGATGCGCCTTGGTGCCCCCAGGCAAGTGTGCGGGACCAGCTTGGTGTCTCGGTGTGCCAATTGCAATATGGCATGCGGCACGCACTGGCGGTTTGAGGTCTGTTAATGCATCAGGGCATGCGTATGGCAATTTACAGGGCTAAGTGGGACACGCAAGCCCAGCCTTCTCCATGTGCATGATGCGCCTTTGCGCCCCAGGCAAGGTGCGGGACCAGCTTGGTGTTCCTCGGTGTGCAGTATGGCATGTGCGGCACGGCAACTGGCGGTTTGAGGTCTGTTAATGCATCAGGGCATGCGTATGGCAATTAACAGGGCTGGGGGACACGCAAGCCCAGCTCCATGTGCAGGCCGCATGCGCCTTGTGCCCCCAGGCAAGGTGCGGGACCAGCTTGGTGTTCGGTGTGCCAGTACGGCATGTGCGCACGGCAACTGGGCGGTTTGAGGTCTGTTAATGCATCAGGGGCATGCGTATGGCAATTAACAGGGCTAAGTGGGGACACGCAAGCCCAGCTCCATGTGCAGGCCGCATGCGCCTTGGGTGCCCCAGGCAAGGTGCGGGGACCAGCTTGGTGCTCCTCGTGCCCAGTACGGCATGTGCGGCACGGCAACTGGGCGGTTTGAGGTCTGTTAATGCATCAGGGGCATGCGTATGGCAATTAACAGGGCTAAGTGGGGACACGCAAGCCCAGCTCCATGTGCAGGCCGCATGCGCCTTGTGCCCCCAGGCAAGGTGACCAGCTTGGTGCTCCTCGGTGTGCCAGTACGGCATGTGCGGCACGGCAACTGGGCGGTTTGAGGTCTGTTAATGCATCAGGGGCATGCGTATGGCAATTAACAGGGCTAAGTGGGGACACGCAAGCCCAGCTCCATGTGCAGGCCGCATGCGCCTTGGGTGCCCCAGGCAAGGTGCGGGACCAGCTTGGTGTTCGTGCCAGTACGGCATGTGCGGCACGGCAACTGGGCGGTTTGAGGTCTGTTAATGCATCAGGGGCATGCGTATGGCAATTAACAGGGCTAAGTGGGGACACGCAAGCCCAGCTCCATGTGCAGGCCGCATGCGCCTTTGGTGCCCCCAGGCAAGGTGCGCGGGACCAGCTTGGTGTTCCTCGGTGTGCCAGTACGGCATGTGCGGCACGGCAACTGGCGGTTTGAGGTCTGTTAATGCATCAGGGGCATGCGTATGGCAATTAACAGGGCTAAGTGGGGACACGCAAGCCCAGCTCCATGTGCAGGTCGCATGTGCCTTGGGTGCCCCCAGGCAAGGTGCAGGGACCAGCTTGGTGCTCCTCGGTGTGCCAGTACGGCATGTGCGGCACGGCAACTGGGCGGTTTGAGGTCTGTTAATGCATCAGGGGCATGCGTATGGCAATTAACAGGGCTAAGTGGGGACACGCAAGCCCAGCTCCATGTGCAGGCCGCATGCGCCTTGGTGCCCCAGGCAAGGTGCGGGGACCAGCTTGGTGCTCCTCGGTGTGCCAGTACGGCATGTGCGGCACGGCAACTGGGCGGTTTGAGGTCTGTTAATGCATCAGGGGCATGCGTATGGCAATTAACAGGGCTAAGTGGGGACACGCAAGCCCAGCTCCATGTGCAGGCCGCATGCGCCTTGGGTGCCCCCAGGCAAGGTGCGGGGACCAGCTTGGTGCTCCTTGGTGTGCCAATATGGCATGTGCGGCACGGCAACTGGGCGGTTTGAGGTCTGTTAATGCATCAGGGGCATGCGTATGGCAATGAACAGGGCTAAGTGGGGACACGCAACCCAGCTCCATGTGCAGGCCGCATGCGCCTTGGGTGCCCCCAGCCAAGGTACGGGGACCAGCTTTGTGCGCTTGTGGGCGGGGCGCACCTCCTTCACGTCCTGCGTATGCCGTACATTGCATGTGCTGTCGTGATTGTGACCTTGAGTAACGCGTGTCGCTACGAGCAATGAAGACCTTAGTCCAGCGCTGTGCTGCCATGGCTCATCACCTACCACCACACCGACACGCGTTCGTCCGCTGCACCACATCGTGGCCAACTGTCACCCTGTCCCAACTTGTAGCTGCAGCTTCAAGCCAATACGGCCACGAAGGTTCGTTGGGCCCCCTTTGGGGCAGCAGATTATGTTGCCACGAAGGAGTGCAAAACATAGGGTTCCGTTCAACACCGTCATGGCCATGGTATTAGACTGGTACATACAAAATGAAGACTGTTTACCCATTACAGGGCGCGCCCCTGGGCCGCGACTTCGGTCAGTTTCGACGGCGTGCGTGCCGAGGTGGTGGGCCTGGTGCCGTCTGGCCGTGGCGCTGCGGCAGGCGGGCGGCGCGCTGCAGGGCCCCGGCGGGACCTGGGCTCCGTGCGGGTGTGGGGCAGCACGGGGAGGCCAGCGCGGCGGAGGACCACTGGCCTGGCGGTGAGGGGCAAAAAGAGTTGGTTACGGGTGGTGTGGGGTAAGAACAGGTCTATGGGAGGACCACCAGTGGCTCAGGCGGTGACGGGCAACGGAATGGTGGGGATGGGGCTTGGGTTGTGTGCGGTGTGGTGGGGGGTGTGGTGGGGGTAAGAACAGGCATAGGGAGGACTACCACTGGCTCATGGTGAGGGGCTACGGAGTGGTAGGGTCGGGGCTTGGGGTTGTGTGCTGCGTTGTGGTATGGTGTGGGTCAAGGAACGGGTCGATGGGTGGCTACCACTGGCTCATGGTGAGGGGCAACGGAGTGGTAGGGTCGGGGGCTTGGGGTTGTGTGGGCTGTGGTGTGGTGTGGGTTAAGGAACAGGTTCATGGGAGGACTAGCGCTGGCTATTGGCGAGGGAAGGAGGTGGTAACGTTGTTGTTGTTGTTGTTGTTGGTGGTGGTGGTGGTGGTGGTGGTGGTGGTGGTGGTGGTGCGGCTTGTGGGTGTGGTGTGGGTGAAGTGGCAGGGTCGAACAAAGGCGAGGGTGCACGGGTGTAAAGGGGTGTGTGTTGTCGCTTTGCCACACAGTGCGTGGGCTGCCTGTGTATGGGCACGAGCACAGTAGCTGCTTCGTGGACAGTGCCGTACACGGATCCACAGCGTCGCACCTCAGCGGCCTGCATGTGCCGTCTTGCTGCGCTGTGCCGCCCCGTGTCCCATGCCACCATGCCTGCGAACGCAGTCCGCGGGCGCGGCTACACACCCGTGGTTGAGTACTGCGGAAGTGAGGTGAACCACTCAAATATGCCCGTTTAAATCCTTTGCAGGTACGGTAGCTTTGCGCCATGGGCAGAGCCAGGCTGTTACGCCGCATCATGGCATTTGCTGGCGTGGCGCGGCATAACAGCAAGGCAACAGTCGTGCGTTGTCGAACGTGGCACGACCAGCAGCACGGCGAGGGACAGGGGACAGGAAGCTCCTGTTGTGTGGGAACGTGCTCCTCACCACCCACTCCCGCTGCTGCCCGACCGCACCGCCTCCCCTGATGCAGGCCACGGAGATCGGCGGCGTTGGCTATCAGCAGTACACTGCTGCACATTTGCGCGCCCTCCACCTTCACCACTCCCACCCTGGGCACACGGCTGGTGCTGCTCAGCCTGCAGCAGTCGATCTGCGGCGGCGAGGGCACCGCAGCGCCATAATAGGTGCGTGCGGGCCTGCGGGCACGTGGCACGGCACGTCATAGCTTTGGGGTCGCATTGAGAAGCTGAAGGAGTACTGCATTGAGACTCATGGCCATGGGCGCTTCCAGTGTTGTGCCATGCTGCTATATCTCAAGCAGCCCTCCAAACCAATCAACACAAATCGTGTCAAGGATTTGTATCTGTTTGTGTTGCCGACTGCGCAGTTTTAGAAAACGCGCCCGCCCCTCCCAGCGGCGAGGTTGCGCTGGCCATGCCCATGTTCGGGGTGTCGCAGCGGCTGCTCAACGGGAACCACACTGGTACGCACGTGCGCGCGTGGCACTGGCACTGGCCGCTGCTGCCTCGAGCACCGCCAACGCATATGAGCCCCGCTGTGCATGGGGTGGTCACGAACTCGCGATGGTCACGTGTGAAGATGTGGTGGTGCATTTGCATAGTGGACAGCCAGCACACAATCTGCGTCGGTGCCCGAAGTTCGAACGCTGCGCGAGGCACAGCTTTGAGCAAGCAGTGCTTAGCTTACCGGCCTCACGGCAGCTTGACAGTACGCACGCGCCGCCTGCGGGGGCGGGGGCCGAGGAGCTGGTGCTGCCCTGGTGCTGCGGGCGGGCGCCGGGGCGGGGCAGGAGGGCCGGGAGGGGTGGGAGAAAAGGCAGCAGGGGCAGGAGGAGGGAGGGCGGCGTTCAGCCCTGCGGAGGCGCCGCTGGCGCCGCTGCACAGGCAGTGCCAGGCGTGCAGTCCGCAGCAAGCTCAACCCGCTGTTCGGCTGGGAAATCGACGCAGCGCTGAAAGCAGTGGAAGGCGACAGGGGCGTCGGTTGGTGGAGAGAGATGGGGCAGGAGGGAGGTTTGTACACCTTGGGGCCCTTCAGTACCACTTATGAGTTGGTGATGTGTGGTGGCTTGGGTACATCAGTGACGATCCCGGTACCCGTCCACGCCTCGTACCAGCATGCTTATGCTGACGCTGGACGTTGAAGGTGTGGTCTGGACCGAGGCATCATGTTGCCATGGGGCCGAGCCTTATCAACAAGCGTTGCCATTCACGTCCCCGCCTGCCAGGTGACGCGCGGGTGTTGCGCCGCCTCCCGCTGCAACGCCCAACAAGCTCATGCGGCACGTGCTGAAGGACGAGCTGCTAAACAACAAGCCACGCCTGTAGCTGCCTTGACAACACGCGCGTCAGCGTTGGGGGCGTTGCATGGAGCGGGGAAATGGTGAAATGGCGCAAGAAAACACTGAAATGCTGCTGTATCGGTGTTTGGCTTAACATGGGAGCAGCAGCTTGGGACTCGACTCAAAACAGCAGCGGTTGCTGCTGCTGTTGTCGCTGATGCCATCGGCTGGTGTGAGCATTGTAGCATTGGGATTCGGTCGCCGGCCCGCGCGTTAATGGCGGTTGCAAAGGGATACATGGGACGGCCAGGGAGTTGCTGCTGCTGCAACCGCGTGTGCGTGGCATGTCTGCTCAGAGGCGCCCTTAAACACTCAGCCTTGTATGTACCAGTCTAATACCGAAGCCGTGACGTTGTAGAGCGGAACTTGCCTGAAACACTCAGCCTTGTATGTACACTACCAAGAGATACGGCTTTTGTATTAGGCTTGGCAAGTACTACCGGTACCATTCTTGTTGCTCCGAGCTGATTCACGGAGTGTAGGATCCCTAGGTGGTCTCGTTGAATGAGTATGCAGCTTCAGCAACGGTGGCACCGGTATATAGGATGCCATGACGCAGCAGTCTTCTGGCCGTTGGCACGCTTGCGCTGTTAGCTCATGGTTACTAGCCCCACATTGCTTGTGAGCTGGTGTACGGGTCCTACGTCCTAGGGGTTACTGCTCGGTAACGAGACCTCGAGACGCAAGCTGCACCACTACGATGTGCCCGTGGACGGGGAGCCGTGGGTGCGTGGCCAGGTGTGGTGGCGCCCAACCACCTTAACCGGTACCTGGAATCGTCCGTCAGCCCGTCGCTACTTTTTGTTGTGATTTATGCGAGCTAAGGCAGGGGCACGTCAACGGTGTCAGCCTCGCGATCCTGCGGGGACATCGGTGGCCTCCCGCTACCAGCATTGCTGTGCGTCACGGTGTTTTGAGACAGCTGCACGTAGTATACATATATGTATATATATACTACTACGAACCGCTGGGACCAGATGCACCATGCACGCTGTCTTGCTGCGCCAAAGCGTGAAGGCCATACATTGCGATAACATGCTGCTGAAGGCTGGTGCGACGCTGCGTCTCGTGCTGGCCCGACAGCCACCGGTAGGGTACAGCGTGGTAGGGTACAGCGGTACTAGCTTCGCGTGCGTGACAGACACAGAAGTACGGGCCCAGCGCATGGCGCTCTTCCCCAACGACGCACGACCACGTGCCGTACTCCACGTCGTACCCCTGCCGTACAATCACGTCCACCATGTCCTCGCACCATCGCAGAAGCGCACTCCCAGGAGCTCTTTGCTCAGCAGAAGGCCCTGCGATAGTATGCACCTCAGCAGCTCTACATCGCCCCGCTCAACCACCAGGTGCAACGGCATTGCGTTATACCCTTGATGTTGTGGCCCCGAAGCCAATCCAGCAACGGCAGGCAGCTCTTGCCGAGGGGCCACCCCGCGCCGCCACGAGTGCCAGGGGCCTGTACCTGCTGGTGGTGAGCTCCAGATTGCGGCCCAGCACCCACTCCACCAGCCCCAAGTCCCCACTGCAGAACGCCGGCGTGAACTCAGCAAACGTGCCCCAGCGCCTCTTGGCCTCCAGCCACCGCAGCAGCCAGTTGCGGGACGCCACAGCCCGGCACATAACGTCATCGCTGCTTCGGCCGCACCTCGTGCAGGTACCTAGCTACCTCCAGCTTCCCATGCAGCGCCGCCTGCGCCAACTCCCCGCCCTGCAGAGCTACCCTGCAGCCCCGCAGCCGCAAGTTACCGTGCCCTCGCCAGCGCCGCAGGTCAGCAGACGGCAGCCTCCACACCTCAGGGCTGGACGGGTCATGCAGCGCACACCCCGGCCGCGCCCACCAACCACAGGGGCACCTCCATGCCGGGTGCGTGCTGGCGGCGGCAAGGACCCGTACAGCTGTCCATCGGCAGCAGCGCGGTCGTGCAGCCACCGAGACCCAGATTGTTCCGCCTGAGCTGCGCCGGCAGCCACCTCTGCCGTCAGCAAACCGTTGTTGTGGCTGCTCTTTTCCGCCCTGTCCCCGCCAGCTGCTGCTCCCTGCCAGCCGTGTCCAGCAGCCACTCCACTTTGGGTCGCCGCCGGGCGCAGACCCTGCTGCTGCCGCCAGCACCTCACCGTCCACCTCCAGACCAGCGTCTACGCCGTGTCTTAGCAGCTGCCACGTGTCATGTAGCGTGCCCAGGCTGCACGCGCCGCCGCTTCAAGGCAGTTTGATCGCGTGCAGCGGCCAGCGCCGCCGTACAGCGATTGAATGTACGGCTGTCGTACCCGGGTCAGGTTCTCTGTCGTACAGGGCTCCGTAGAAGGAGGGCAGCAGGTCGGGGAAAAGGCACGGCTGCACCAGGGCCCAGGGGGCGTCTTGGTGCAGCTTTAGGGTGTACAGCTGCAACGTCTGTGTCTGTGTCCAGATCTCTCACAGCGAGAGGGCTTTTGAGACCTCATACCAGCGCTGCAGGAAGGTAAATTTATAAGCAAATAGATACCATCTCCTAAATGATGTGGCTCTTAAGGTTTTTGAAAAGGTGCTGTGTACGCGTAGGAAACGGCATGGTGCAATTGTCTAGGTGGCCAGACCCGACGCGCTACACTATTGAGAAGACTCTTCATAGTATGCATACTGCATACCGAAGTGGGCTAAGTGTTTTCATAGTTACCAATTGCCCTGCTTCCTCATAATGAAGTCCTGCTACCCTGCTACACTGACTCGAGGCACAGCAACCCCTCGCTGTGTCCTCGTAGCTCCCGAACAGCGGCAGCGACAGAAGCGCATCACGCCCAGGGCGTTGCCACCAGATGCCGCGGCTTCTGTGCTGAAAACGCGTACACAGCTCATCTCGGCTGGGGTTCCCGAAGCGCACGTTGACGCCATCCTAGCCAGCTTCATCCCATCCAACGCCAGCGTTGCAACCAAGGAGGACATCAACGAGCTGCGGCTTTACATGTTTCCTGTTGGCAGGACGCCTGAGCGTCACTCCCGATAGCCCGCTCGGGACCATGGCCGCGGCTCTCTGGAAGATTATCGCCGTAGGTACGTACCTGCTGAGGAGGAGCGGGTTCGCGTGGCAAAGCGGTGAACCGAAATGCAGCAGGTGGCTGAACCTTCTGCCAGGACTTGTGGGCCGCTCAACATTCACTGTCCTGCTTATCGTTTCTCCTCTTCATCCCGGTGACCGGTATGCCCCATACCTCCTTCATCCCGCAGAACATCGGCGCCATCCGCCCCTGCCCCTGAGGCTTACCTGCCGCCCCTGCTGTGGAAGCTGACGAGGAGCGGGAGACCCATGACGCGCATGTGAGCAGCAGCTAGCGCAGACGTGTGCCAGCTTACGTGGTTTTGTATCAACCCCAAACGACGGAGCTGGAGGACAGGCGGCGCTTGCTGCTGTGTGGTGTGTCTTAAGGATGATGTGCAGCTCACGGGGACGGGGACGCTAGGGGTGCAGGGGCTAGTTGGGGCGCAGTTCGAGCTCCGCTGGAAGGCTGAGGGCAGCAAGCTATGGAACGTGGTGGTGGTATTAGCAGCACCCGGCACAAGGGCGGGGTTTCCTGCGGGCAGCAAAGGCAATTTGGGCCAGCTCTGGGCAGTCGTGGTTCCAATTTGACGGCCCTGGGCCGCTCATTGCGTAAGCAGCATCCCACTTTATTCGCATGGCTGTCGCAGCCACGCTGGCGCAAAATGGTGGGCCATGACGTTGCCGGAGTGGCAGTAGCTGTGGAGGTTTGAAGCACTGGTGGGTGGGTTTCCACGGGGGTAGGGTGCCTGAGGGTGCGGTAACGAAAGTGGGGCGAAGTCGAAATTTTAGTAGCTCGAAATTGTTCATTTATTAGAGCTGGACATGGAGGATTGACGAATGGACACAATAGGAAAGCACTCTGACCTCAGTGACCCAGGCTGCACAGAACGCATGGATCCTGACTGCGCATAAACACTGTAAGGCGACCGAGACTGTTGTGTGCGAGTCCAACAAGAGTGACGCAGATGGCATGGGCGTATCCGGCCTGTCACGCCCAAACTGTGTGGGCACAGAGTTGCATTGCTGTACATCAGGGGAGGCATCAGCATTATCACAGGAGAGCCAGGGTGTAGGCATGGCATAGCCGAGGCCGACCCGCACAGGTGCCCCATCGCGCTGCGGCCGGCCATGACGCCCTGCCCCTGTGTCTTCGCAGGAGCTGATGTCTCACCTAGGCTGGTACAGTACACCTTGATGTTGATGGGTGCATTGAGTCTGCTGCCGCTGCAGGTGACCCCATCGCGTACCCGCCCATGACCCCTGAAGCCGTGGTGTGCTACCTGGGCGGTGCTGGCGTGGTGCGTGGCGGTGTCGGTGGCGGACTCCTTTCGGCCGGGGAGCTGCGCACACCGCTCGACATCGCGGGCGCCAGGGAGTTTACGCAGGTGCGTGCACACGAGGGACAGCACACATTCGGGTTACCCGGTGCTGCTCTGCCGGGCGACGGACGTAGCCTTGGGTCGGCGTCGTACAGGGTGTTGCGAGATGGTGCTGGCGTGTTTTGCGCGCAAGACGTTGTCGTACGGGCAGCTGCCGCTGTAATGACAAAGTCGTGCAGAGCGGTACGGTGGCGATTGCGGTGGTGCTGCCGGCGGGCGAGGACGGCGGTAAGGACGGATCGCAGCGTCAACCAGCCCACTGCAAACGACAGTTACAATAGCCCACGTTCGATGCATCCAAGTAACAACGGTACCAACGGTGTACCACCATGTTCAACCCACCTCTCCACCTGCACATCTAACCTTTCCTTGCCCATGTCCGATCACGAACCACCCTGTGTTACCCCGTCCCGTATGCGCCCACGTGCGGCACAGGCCTGGTCTCCAGCTGCCGCGCCGCTGCGCCCCGGGGACCCCCTTGAGGCCTTCACCGCCGCCACCGCCTCCAGCTCTAGCCAGCCCTTCCAGCCGTACATCGCTGATGCGTTGTTTTCGTCCGGCACAACGGTAAGGGAGGGAAAGGAGGCAGCAGCTCCTTTTCGAGCAACTGGCTGTTGCCCTGCCCATGGCGCCACTGGCGCTCTCAGGGCGCGTGACGATAATAGATGATGGATCACGCACACGTGTACAATGCACGAGTGCCCTTCCTTTGTTGGTCCGCATATCGCTACAGCCTGTTACTCACCACCATGCCGAGCGTGCCCCGCGACACGCATTCACCTAGACCCAACTGCGGGCCTCCGCCAAACGCGGGCGATGCGCACCGTGGTCTAGCCCGCAGCCGCCCCATTTGTTCCTCCAGTCATCGTTCGAGCCCCACGCTTCCCGCCCCACGCTTCCGCCACATGCTGCCCGCTTTGCACTGCGGGCCCTCTTAACACACCCTCTCCTGCCCCCAGGGCGATCCCAAGGCCATTCCTGGACCCACGTGACCCCTTCGCTGTGCGGTGGACGGCTGGGCGCAGCTGGACGTGCAGCCGGGCAGCGTGGTGGCGTGGCCCACCAGCCTGGGGTGGTGGGTGACCCGTGGGTCATGGGCACAGAAGCGCTGAGCGGGAATGCGCTGAGCGCCATTGGAGCCAGTATCACTTGCTGCTTTGTGCAGCCCGCATCAGGAGCTCCCTGGCCCGTATCTCTGACCCAGGAGGGGATGTTGCCCTACGATACGCTGAAGCCGTGGCACGTCCATGCTGCGTTCCATCTACCGCTGTGACCCTCAGGATGATGGGCCCGTGGCTGCTGTACGCCTTGCTGCTCAACGGGGCGACCGTAGCGCTGTACACGGTGGGTGGAGCGTACCAAAGAGTATTGTGTCAGGAGGGGCTTCATGTGTCGTGCGCCTAATGTGTTGTGCGCTTGTGGGCGGGGCGCACCTCCTTCACGTTCCGCGTATGCCGTACATTGCATGTGCTGTCGTGATTGTGACCTTGAGTAACGGGTGTCGCTACGAGCAATGAAGACCTTAGTCCAGCGCTGCTGCCATGGCTCATCACCTACCACCACACCGACACGTGTCTGGGTCCGCCGCACCACATCGTGGCCAACTGGGTCACCCCGTCCCAACTTGTAGCTGCAGCTTCAAGCCAATACATACACGAAGGTTCGTTGGGCCCCCTTTGGGCAGATTATGTTGCCACGAAGGAGTGCAAAACATAGGGTTCCGTTCAACACCGTCATGGCCATGGTATTAGACTGGTACATACAAAATGAAGACTGTTTACCTGCATTACAGGGCGCGCCCCTGGGCCGCGACTTCGGTCAGTTTCTGACGGCGTGCCGTGCCGAGGTGGTGGGCCTGGTGCCGTCCGTCGCGTGCGTGGCGGCGGCAGGGGCGGCGCGCTGCAGGGCCCCGGCGTGGACCTGGGCTCCGTGCGGGTGGGGCAGCACGGGGAGGCCAGCGCGGCGGAGGACTATCACTGGCTCATGGTGAGGGGCAAAAGAGTTGGTTACGGGGTGGTGTGGGGTAAGAACAGGTCTATGGGAGGACCACCAGTGGCTCATGGTGACGGGCAAACGGAATGGTGGGGGATGGGGGCTTGGGGTTGTGTGTGCGGTGTGGTGGGGGGTGTGGTGGGGTAAGAACAGGCATAGGGGAGGACTCACCACTGGCTCATGGTGAGGGGCTACGGAGTGGTAGGGGTCGGGGCTTGGGGTTGTGTGCTGCGTTGTGGTATGGTGTGGGTCGGGAACGGGTCGATGGGAGGGCTACCACTGGCTCATGGTGAGGGGCAACGGAGTGGTAGGG
>BQMZ01000512.1:0-35898 GCA_036984285.1 Chlamydomonas sp. KOR1
CCCGCCCACCCCTTGCCACATTTCGGCGACTTGTTGAGGCGTGTTGGGGCCCGGGGCGGCCTGGATCGGCCCCACCGTGGGACCCGGCCCGGGGCCGCCTCCCCCGGCCCTCGGCGCGTCCTCCTCCTCCGGGCCTCCCCACACCCCGCACACGGCCCCGCCCACCCTTGCCACATTTCGGCGACTTGTTGAGGCGTGTTGGGGGAGGGGCGGCCCCGGATCGGCCCCACCGTGGGACCCGGCCCGGGGCCGCCTCCCCGGCCCCTCGCGCGTCCTCGGGCCCTCCCAGGTGCCTCCCCGCACCCAGCACGGCCCCGCCCACCCTTGCCACATTTCGGCGACTTGTTGAGGGCGTGTTGGGGCCCGGGGAGGCGGCCCGGATCGGCCCCCACCGTGGGACCCAGCCCGGGGCGCCTCCCCTGACCCCCTCAGCGCGTCCTCGGGCCCTCCGGGCCCTCCCCCCGCACCCACGGCCCCGCCCACCCTGCCACATTTCGGCGACTTGTTGAGGCGTGTTGGGGCCGGGGAGCGGCCCCGGATCGGCCCCACCGTGGGACCCGGCCCGGGGCCGCCTCCCCGGCCCCTCGAGCGCGTCCTCCGGGCCCTCCCGGGCCTCCCCGCACCCCCGCACGGCCCCGCCCACCCTTGCCACATTTCGGCGACTTGTTGAGGCGTGTTGGGGCCCGGGGCGCGGCCCCGGCCCCCGTGGGACCCGGCCGGGGCCGCCTCCCCTTCCCCGGCCCCAGGCCAGGTCCTCCGGGCCCTCCGGGCCTCCCCGCACCCCGCGGCCCCGCCCACCCTCCACATTTCGGCGACATGTTGAGGCGTGGGCGGGGCCCGGGGGCGGCGGATCGGCCCCACCGTGGGACCCGGCCCGGGGCCGCCTCCCCCCCCGGGCCCTCCGGGCCTCGGGCCCTCGGGGCCTCCCCGCCCCCGCACGGCCCCAACCACCCTTGCCACAAGTCGGCGACATGTTGAGGCGTGTTGGGGCCCGGGAGCGGCCCCGGAGGCCCCACCGTGGGACCCGGCCGGGGCCGCCTCCCCCTCCCCGACCCACGGGCGTCCTCCGGGCCCCTCCGGGCCTCGCACGCACGGCCCCGCCCACCCTGCCACATTTCGGCGACTGTTGAGGCGTGTTGGGGCCCGGGAGCGGCCCCGGATCGGCCCCCACCGTGGGACCCGGCCGGGGCCGCCTCCCCCGGTCCCACGGAGGCGTCCTCCGGCCCTTGGCCTGCCCACCCGCGCCGGCCTCACCCTGCCACATGCGGCGACCTGTTGCGTGCGGGGCCGGGGCGGCCCCGGACGGCCCCCACCGTGGGACCGGGCCGGGGCCGCCCCCCGTCTCTCCGCTAGTCCTCACCCACCGGCCTCCCCGCACCCGCAGGCCCGCCCACCCTTGCCACAACTGGCGACTTGTTGCAGGCGGTGGGGCGGGGGCCCCGGTGGCGGGGAGGCCGGGGCCGCCTCCCACCCTCCAGGGGGCCGCCCCGGGTCACCTCCCAGCCGGCCCCGCCCACCCCGCCACATGTCGGCCCTTTTTTTTTTTCGATGAGAACGGTTACAGGGATGAGAGGCGAAAGGAAAGCCCGGAGGGCACCAAACCAACCACCCAGGGCAGCAGCCCACGGGGCGCACCACGAGGAACCAACCGGCAAGACGGAAAGCCCCAGCAACCGCAAACTCACCGAACCGGACAAGGACAGGGCGGCTACAGCTACAACGCACAGAGACAGAGCTCCGCCGGAGCACAAGAGCGCAAGGAGTCTGAAGGGCAGGCACGAGCCCCCAACAGCCCCTAACACCGCCGCAAGCAAAAACCTCCACAACAGGGCCCCTTGAAAGGACCAAGCTGGGGGCCTACCAAACCACCGACCACCACCACCGCCCCGTGGCACCCCTCCCCATTCCTGTACAGGCCAGGGGAAGGGCCACGGGGTCCTGAACAAGCAAACCCAAACCAAACCCCGAAACGGAACCAGGGCAAAAGGAAAAGCAACCCCCAGGCCTCCAAGAACGCAAACCTAGAGGGGTGCAGACAAAACCCACAAACAGACAACACCACCGGAGTCCTTGGGCTCCACACAACGCCTACCAAAACCCCCTAGACAACAGGGCAGCTAAGTGCAGTGCTCTCCTCAAGTGCAGCAGACAGGCCCCTGCCCCGAGCTTGCTGCGCCAGGCTTACAGCTAGGGCCCAGCACCAAGCAGCGGGCAAGGGCACCAAGACGACCAACTCCCCACCAGCGCCGAGCCCTGCCTACTGCCTGCCGCACCAGGACGTGCTAGCGGCTGGCGCCTGGCAGCAGGCAGGCAACTCCAGCGACCCTCCGGCTCCAAGCGAGCCCCTACCGTCACCGCACAAGGGCAGTCCCCGCGCCCCCCCCCCCCCCGCCCAGCCAACTCCACTGCCGCAGCCCCGGGCACCACCCAGACGCTGGCTCCCACGAGCCCGAACCCCGTGCCCGACGACCCCGCAGCGACCCACGGCTGCAACCCTGGCGACACCCCCTGGCGACACCCCCCTGGCGACAACCCCCTCCCTCGCAGCCGCCCTGGTGCTGCTATGGTCGCTCACTCCAACCTCGTGCCCACCCACCCAGTACAAAACCCGAAGCCCCACAACCCCGCGTGGACTGCCCTTGCACCCGGGGTCCCGGCCCTCGGACACCCCACACCCACTGCTGCTGCGGACCAAAACCCCGGCGAAACCATACCCCCGACCCCTCCACAAAGCAGCCCCCAATGGAGCTACGAAGCTGCAGCAGCGCCGCGACCCTGCCAGACGGCCCAAGCATCCCACCACCGGCACGCTACCTGTGTTCCTACTTACTGCGGCTGCACTCCCCAACCCCCTGGGCACTCTGCGCCCCCAGCGCCGGCGTGCCCCGTACCAGTCCCCGCCCTCACCCCTGGCCCCTGGCGCTGTCACGGCCACCGCTCCAGCCAGGCAGCCAGGCGGCTGCCGGCACCCCCACTCCCCTGCCCCACGACCCAGCGGCAACTCCACTGCCGCAGCCCCGGCACCACCCAGACGCTGGCTCCCACGAGCCCAACCCGTGTCCGACGACCCGCAGCGACCCACGGCTGCAACCCTGGCGACACCCCCGGCCCTCGGACACCCCACACCCACTGCTGCTGTGGACCATAACCCCGGCAAAACCATACCCCCGACCCCTCCACAAAGCAGCCCCCAATGGAGGTACGATGCTGCAGCAGCGCCGCGACCCTGCCTGACGGCCCAGGCATCCCTCTACCGGCTCCCACCCGCACTGCGGCTGCACTCCCCAACCCCCTGGGCACTCTGCGCCCCGGCGCCTGCGTGCTCTGCACCCCACCCGCCCGCCCCCGCCCTACCCCTCGCTCCCGCCAGCACCTGCTGCCGCCGCCTCGACCGCCGGTGCGGGGGCCGGATGCTGCAGGGACAGGCGCAGCTGGAGGTACGGGCGCCCGCTGGCGTCAGTCGCCACCCGGCACAGGGCCTCCCCGTGCATCCATACCGCACAGAAATCCTGCAACGGGGGCGGCTTGAGGCCTGCGGACAGCAGGTGAGTGGGCAGCGCGTTGACGGTGTCTTCGTCCCAGGCAGCTGCGCGGAACTGCGACCACATAAGCCGCTGCAGCTCCTCCACGGTCCGCTGCACCACCGCCGGGAACCCTCGGCTGGCCCTCGGCTGAGTTGCGGGTGCACCAGATGGCGAAGAGGAAGGTGAGACGCAAGGCGTTCCACAGGCGAGAGAGGCCGCCCCGCTGGCCACCGCTCCAGCCGCTGGGTGGTGCGGCCAGGCGGCGGCTGGTCCCCAGCATAAGGGCGGCGCAGTCCGTGGGCGGCGGTGGGCCCCCACTTACCGCTGCCCAGAGGTCCCCAAACCACTGCCGTGCTGCTGCATAGGCGGGGCAATGCAAGAACACGTGGGTGAGGCTGTCGCGCGGCGGCGCTGCCCCACGCACCCAGGCTCCGGACAGAGGTGGTGCGAGGCTGTGGCCCCTGGCGGCGGACCCGCTTGGCGGCCAGGTAGAGGCCGCATGGCAGGCTGGCATGGGCCAAGCGCCAGCCCAGCACCTTGGCCCGATTGCCCGCTGGGCAGTCCCACAGCCGTACCCAGGCCTGCTGGTGCTGACGGGCCTCCAAGGGCAGTGGCTGCGGCTGCAGCTCATGTTGGTGCGGCTGGGCCGCGGGACTGCGGGCTGGAGGCCGGCTGCACCAGGCCGTCGGCTGCCGCCCGTACCGCATCTGCTGCGCCGAGCCGCGGGGGCCCGGGCCGCCGGCTGCTGCTGCGCCGCTGGTGCCGACGCCGCACCGGCGGCTGCCCCGGCGCTCCACCGCCCCTGGGCCCGCCCGCAGGACCGGAGAGGGTGGGTCAGCCGGGCCGGGTTGCCCGGGCCCCCAGCCACTGGGGCCTGCCCCCGCAGACGTGCTGGGGCCGGCCGCATCCATGGCGGCTGCAGCGGTGTCCGGGTTCGGCGCTGCAGTCGGAGTGCCGCCCGGCTACCCGCAGTGAGGCGCTGCTGGCTAGAGGTGTGGCGCCGTTGACAACGTTGGGCCCGTTGGTCCGCTGCGGTCTGCCGAGCTGGGCTGCCACTGGCCTGCATCCACCCAGGTGGGCTGGGAACAAAACGTGCGAGCTGGGCGGCGGGCTGCGGGCGCTGCGCCTCCCAGTTGGCCTCCAGGCGAGCGAGGTGGCTGCTGTGGGCGGCGGACGGGCCGCTGTCTGTGGGAGGTCCGGCCATGCAGCTGGTCGGAGGGGACGCTGCCCGCGCCCAGCTCTTCTGCCGCCCGCCGACGTGAGGAGCCTCCGGCGTTGCACACCTCGTAGTGGAGCAGGGACAGCTGGCCATGTCCATGCACCGGTGGGAAGCACTGCAAGCCCTCCCACGGCCCCAGCAGCTGGTCCTCGACCGGCCAGAGGGATGGCCGGTCCTGGACGGAGCTGCCATGTAGGCTTGCCGCTCTGCCAGCGTCCAGCGAGACTTGGGCTTGCGGCACCGAGCACGCACGCGGTGCCCAGGCGTCGGTAGGCAGCAGGCTGGCATCCGCGCCGTCCACCACCCTGCCTGCGGGCGTGACTGCGCACACCGTTCCGCTGGGTCCACCACCCAGCCCCCGTCCGGCGCAACCCGCCATGTGGGCAGAGCCGAAAGGGGGTCGCGCAGGGGATCGGGTGGCAGCAGGGCCCTCCAGTCCGGCGGGAGGGCGGCCACGATGGCCTGGAAGGTAGGGTGGGCGGCTACTCCGGCAGCTGCGGCCCTGAGCTGCGCCAGCGTGCGGGGGAACACGGCTGGCACGTCGGGCGGTGGAAGAAAGGGGGCGTTGGTGGCTGGGTCGACCAAGGCGGCGTTGTAGAACAAGGGCTCAGCCAGCACTGCCCGGGGGTCGTGCTGACCAGGCACAAAGGGCAGGCGGCGTGGGCTGGTATCCCGGTAAGCCTGGACCAGGGCCTGCAGCCGTGCTGGAAGGGAGTCCGGGATGGGGCACGTCCCATAGACCCACCCCCAGCCCTGAGTGCCAGGCGGGGCAGCAGCCCCGAGCTGCGCCCGGTGCAGCACTTGCCACGGCTTGCGGCCCGGGTGTGCCAGCTGCACGAGGGTCTTGGCCATGAGCGCAGGTGCAAAGGCACCCAGGTCGACGTGGCCAATGCCGCCCTCCGGGCGAGAGAGGCACGCGACCCCCGGCTTGGGGAGCAGCAACGCGTGGCCGCGTGCCACCAGGCTGGCGTCCTCGGGCAGAGGGGACCAGGCCACGTACCCGTCCACTGCCCGCCGGGCGGCCACCAGCTGCGGCGGCGTTGGTGGAACGAAGGAGAGGTGGAACGCCAGGGTGTTGCTCAGCACCTGCTTAGCCACGTGGGCGCGCCCCACCATGCTGAGGGTGTGCTGCCGCCACCGAGCAGCCCGCTGCCTGAGCAGCCCAAGGCGGCCATCGTAGCAGGCCCGGGCAGCCTTGGCCATGTCGGCCGTGAGCGGCACCCCCCAGGTGCCGCAACGGCTCTGCTGCATCGGGAGCGACAAACACCGCCCCTGTCGCTGCATGGCTGCCCGTGATGGGGGCGTGCGTGCCCAGTACCATGCCCTTGCTTTTGCTGGCATTCTCCTTGGCGTTGCTGGCCCGGCAGAACAGGGCGACCGCCTGCTTGGCAATGGGCCCGTCCCGATCAGCGTCGGACACCAGCAGGGTAGTGTCGTCCGCATGGTGGCTGACAGGGGGCGCTGGCGTGCTGTCGGGGAGGGTGGGGGTGTGGAGCACCCCGCTGCGCACCAGGTGCTGCAGGTATGCTGTCAAGGGCTCCAGCTGGATGGCCCAGAGCACGGGGGACAGCGTGCTGCCCTGAGGCAGGCCGTTGCGCACTGGGAACGGGGTGGACTGGTGGCCGCTGACGAGCACGCTGGCCTGGCCGCCGGCCGTCAGGACCCGGAGCCAGGTCAGCGTGTGTGGCCCGAAGCCCATTGCCGCCGCAACTCGCAACAGCCACGGCCTGTCCACACGGTCGTAGGCCTTTTCTATGTCCAGGAACAGGAGGGCGCCTGGCTGCCCGCTGCTGGCCAGCCATTCCGCCAACGACTGGTGGAGCAGCACGTTATCCCGCCCATCCCGGCCTGCCAGGAACGCTGTCTGCAGGAGGTTGATCAGGTCGGCTAAGGCGGGCTGCAGGCGGTTGCTGACCGCCTTCGACACCAGCTTGAAGTCGGCATTGAGCAACGTAATTGGCCGATAGCTGCTGAACACAACCCGCGCCAGACCCTTGCCTTTGTAGATGAGGGTGATGACGCCCTCACGCCAGCTGAGTGGCAGCGTGTCAGCAACCTGGGCAGCTGGGGCGTCGGCAGGCAGAGCAGCAGCGGCGAGGAAGGTGGCGTTGGCTGCTGCCAGCAGCAGGGGCCCCAGCAGCTGCCAGAGGACCCGGTATGCCTCGTACGGGATGCCATCCGTACCCGGGGCCTTCCCATTGGCGCACTGGCCCAGCGCTGCCTGCAGCTCCAGCTCCACCAGGGCACCGCCCTGCATGCTGGCATCCGCAGCATCCCGCTGGCTAGCAGTGAGCGTGCGGGTGAGGTGCTGTAGGAGGGTGGACTGCGCTGCTGCATCCACCTGGCCAGGGCGGAACAGGCCTGACGGGCTGTCGCTGCTGAAGTGGGCGTGCGCGGCGGCAGAGATGGTGGAGACAACGTTGGGCCCCACAAGTGGCACAGGCTCAGCCAGCCCCGGGAGGCAGAGGGCAGGGATGGGCTCCGGGGCTGGGCAACCTTGTCCAAACTGTGAAACCACCTGGTGCTGCGCTCCCCTTGGTGCTGGTACAGTGCGTCCTGTGCGGTGGACGTGGCCTGGTGGGTGGCCGCGACTGTAGCGTGGGCACGGGCTGTTGCGGCGTCGGCCAGGGCCAGGGCAGCAGGGGAGCCCGGGTGCTGGTCCCGCAGCTTCAGGGCAGCGCGGGCCATAAGCTGGGACCGGGCGACTGCGTCCCGCTGCTGCCTCATATGCTTCCGTGCACCAGGTCTGCGGAGGTGCGAGGGCCTGCTTGGCTGCTTCCCACAGGCTGCGCGGGTCCGCCGCCCCTGGTGTGGTGGCCAGGCCCTGCAGCTGCTGCTCCAGGGCGGACGTCAGCTCGCCTTTCAGGCCCGGATGGTACAGAAGGTAGGTGGGGAGGCGCCAGCCGCTGCGTCCAAGGGGCGGCAGGCCCGGCAGCTGCAGCCGCAGCAGGACCCCGTGGTGGTCAGCAGGTGCCCCTGGCAGGCGCCGTACGGAAAGCACCCACGGCATGGCGGTCTGGCTGACAAGCCACCGGTCCAGGCGGGCTGCGGAGACGGGCTTGGGGTGGCGGGTGGGTGAAGCCTGCAGTGCCACAGCCATGCACCGGCCACGGGTCCACCAGCCCGTGGGCTTGCATCAGCGAGCGCAGCTGCTTGGCGCCTTGCCGCCGCCCAGGGGAGGGCGCCTCCTCCTCATTTGCTGCCAGCACGCAGTTGAGGTCCCCGCCCAACAGGACAGCCCGGTCCGTGTCCAGGTAGGGGGCCAGGCTGTCAAAGAAGGACGGGCGGTCGGCAGGCAGCGCGGGCGCGTAGACTGCCAGGAGGCGGAGGCGGTGGTGGTGGAGGTCCCAATCCCAGCACAGCACCCGCCCCGCCATGTCCTTGGCGGGCGGGTGGCGGTGGGTTGCGCTGGCAGCGGCTGATGGGGCCGCCAGGATGGCGGTGCCACAGCTGTGGCTAGTGCCCGGCTGTAGGCCAGTTCCCCCCGCCAAGGCGTGCCTGCTCCTGCCCCCGCATGCAGGAGCGCCTTAATTGCTTCCCCACGTTGCTGCTTGCACTCCTGTAAGAACACTGCATCCACAGGGCCGGCTACATGCTGCTGATACGCGAGCAGCGCGCCTGCCTTCTGGGCCGACCCCAGCCCATTGACGTTGACCGACAGCAACGTCAGGGTCGGCCCCAGCAGTGGGTCCGTCATTGCGGCACACCGCCCGCGCCCTGCTGGTTGCGGGCGCGCCGGCGGCGTGTGGCCTTGCGCTTTGCGGCAGGGCTGGTGTCGGTGGTGGGCGGGAAGATCCGCCCTCGGGCAGGCCGCTGCCCGGTGCGTGCAGCTGGGCTGCGCTGCTGCGGGCGTGGGGCAGGGTGTGGCCCGGTGCCTGCCGTGGGGCTGCGCTGGCGCTGGCGCGGGGCAGGCGCCAGGTGGCGGTCGTACTGTTCGCGGGCTGCCTTCCAGAACGCCTCGGCAACGGGCCGCGGGTCCACGTCCTCAGGCGGCGGCATGGAAGCCGTCAGGCTGCCGAAGATGGCGAGCAGGACAGTACGGGGAGCTGCGCGCGCTGCAAGGGGGTGCGGGTGGAAACCGGGCTCCCCCACCGCACGCCGCCCGTTGACCACCACCTGGAGCGGCCCAGGCGCTACCTGCAGCACGTCCATGAGGGCATCCCGGTACCCTGCCCTCAGTGCGCGCAGGCCCTGCTGATGCTGCGCACGGTGACGAGGCTGGTCCCTGCCGGCTCTGCCATCTGCGTCCGCCGCCACCAGTCGGTCCAGGTGCTGGGTGCTGAGCTCGAACCGAACAGCGGGGCAGGGCCGAGGCGGCTGCTCCGGGGTGTCGGCTGGGAGCCTGCGCTTCACCCCACGTGGGAGGGGAGGCAGGGGTGGGCTGGCAGTCCCCGATCCGGCAGCTGGCGTGGTGAGGCCCCCCGCTGCACCACGAGGGGCTGGAGGAGGGGCTGGCATGCAGGCGGCAGCGGCGGGCTGGCGTGAGGGCCTGCTGTGGGGGCCGCCTGTGCAGTAGCCGTGTGGCAGGCTGCATGCGCGGGCGAGGGGGCGGTGTTCCCGCTGGGTGGCGGGTGGGTGCAGGCCGGCCCAGCTGCAGCTGCAATGGACAGCCCCCTTGGGGCCCGTGCGGGTGGCGGCTGGCCGCTGCCTGTATCCGGTGGGCTGGGCGTGGGGTGGGCGGCAGTTGGACGCGGGGTCCCCGGTGCTGCTGGGGAGGGGCAACGCGGGGCCCGGAACCCGATCCCAGCACGGGGCGTCACCGACCCCAACAGCTCCTGGCGGGCTCGCACCTGGGTCAGCACCCGGTCCAGCGTTGCGTTTGTGCGTGGCCCTGGCGCCCCTGACTGGGCAGCGTGCGGCAGGTCTGGCGGCTGCGGCGGGAGGGTGCAGGCTCTGACGAGGGCTGAGTTGGCGACGGTAGGGGTCAGCACCCAGGCCAGGATGACTCCGCCACCAGTGTGACCGGTCCGCCGGGATGCCGCTGGGTTGAGGCCGGGGGCCCGGCGCCTGGGTTCAGGACCCGAGGCGGGCGCCAGGCTGGGCTGCTGGGCGGGGCCCCTGCTGCCGTGTGCCGCACAGTGCCCAAAACCGCCACCCGGGGCTGTACCGGCAGAGGGTGCCCGCTGGCTGCAGCCCCGAGTGCCAAGGGGTCCAGCGCATCACCCACTACGCTGACTCGAGTGGTCCCCTGTGCGCCCGGGTGGAGCGTGCCCAAGAGGGGGTTGCCAGGTACCTGCACTGCCCGGGAGCAGGGCTGCGGGTGGCAAGGCAAGGCTGCGATGCCGATGCTGGCGAGGTCAGGCCAGCTGGCTGTTCGGGCCCCCCGAGGACCCCTGTGGCCGCCCAGCCAGGCTGCCTGGGGTGCGGCGGTGGAAGGGGTGGCCCGAGGTCTGGCGGTGTTGCAGGAGGCTGGGAACCAGGCAGGCGGGCTGGGGGCCCGCATCCGCATCCGACCGTCCCCTGGGCCGTTCCCACGCCAGCCACAGCCCCCGTGCCCGTGTCTGGTGCTGCTGCCGAGGTGCAGGGCATCTCGCTGTCGGCCCTGGCGGTCAAGCTGCCAGCGGCCACCGCTGGGGCGGGCGAGGCCCCTGGGCCTTGCGGGGACCAGCCGCCTCTGTTGGCCCCGCCACACCCAGCATGTGCAGGGGCCGCCTGTGAGCCCCCCAGCGGGCTCTTCGCCTGCCCCTGGTCTGCACTGCCAGCCGGTGCTGACATGCTGAACAGCAGCTGTGCCCCCAAGGGCCCCGCTGCAGGGGGTTCTACTGCCGGGTGCGCTGTCCCTTCTGCCTGTGCGGCTGCTGCCAGGGTGAGCTCGCTGTCCTCAGCCGCCGCCATGGGGACGTCCTGCCCGTCCACGGGGGGGACCTCCGCTGCCCCAGAGCTGGTGTGCCCAGAGCGTTGGGCAGGGGTGGGCACCAGCGCTGCCTGCAGCGCTGCCTCCAGTGCTGCCACACGCGCTTGGAGGTCCCGCACCTGCGCCTCAAGCTCAGGTGTTGCGGGGGTGCAGCTGGTGGCGCATACAGCGACTTGACTTGGATGCGGTGGTGGCGTCATTGAACTGGAAACCCCGCGGCAGCTGTGCGAGGTAGGGGTCGGCTGCTGGCGCCCGCGTGGGCCACCACACGGCTGGTGTCAGGCACGGAGGCCAGGCAGGTCCCCGGGCCAAGGGGCTCGCCAGCCAGCTCTGCCACCACGTAAGCCCCCGCAAGGTCGTTGGGGTCGTCAGTTACCGGGATGCCTGCCGCCTCCAGCACTGCTGCAGTGACCCCCGCACACGCCGGCTGCCAGGGAACTGGGAGAACACCAGCGTGACGTCGAAAGGGGTGGCTAGCACGTGGTGGGCGTCCACAGGGATGGCCAGGGGGCAGGGCCGGCCAGCAGCGCCCAGGTCCACCGTGATGCTGCCCTGGCGGAGGAGGCGGGCTGCCTGGGCCTGTGCGCCCACCGTGGCAGCGATGGAGAGGCGCAGGGACAGCTGCTTGGGCTGGTCGCGGTGGAGGAAGGTGCAGCCAGAGAAGGTGTCGGGGGCAACTGCAGCCTGGGCCTGCGCAAAGGCTTGGCTGGCCACCCCAGCCAGCAGGTCCTTGTCCGCCAGGATTGCGGCAGGCAGGTCGCCGGCTGCCTGTGCGAGCGCCTGCCCCACCTGTAGCACCGGCTCATCAAGCATCTGGCCGGCTGAGGGGACGCTGGCCAACAGTTGGCCGGCATTGGTGCGCAGCACCGTGCCCCGGTGGCCAGGGAGGACAGCTTGCAGGGGCTTCTGCCAGCACGCTCCCTGGGCCTGGGGGGCACTGGGCTGTCGTCGCTCCCTGCGGGTCTGATGGGAGCCGCCCCGCCGGCGGGGCCCCCGGGCGGCGCCAGCCGCTCCTTGCACGCCCCCGAGGTCCCACAGAGGGTGTTGCTGGCGCTGCTGCGGCTGCTGCTGTGCGCACTGCTGCTGCCAGCGCTGTTGCTGCTGCTGTGGCAGCGGCTGCTGCAGCTGCAGCTGAGACATACTGGGAGAGCCTGCGGGGCTGGCTACCCTCCCTACAGCATCTCAGTGGGGTTGACCGGTCCCCGGCCGGGGTGAGCGGGCTTGGGAGCGCGTGGCAAGGCACCTCAGCCCCCCGGCACTCCACCCAAATACTCCCTGAATCGCTTGCTCCGAGCCCTGCTTGCTCCGTTGCCAGCCCAAGCTGTTCTCCGCTGGAGGCTGCTAAAAGACGCTGCGCCCTGAGTCCGGGCCGAGGCAGAGCCGGACGGTCAAACCGACAGAAAGCGCCAGCTGAACGCGCTAATGAGGCTCAACTATGTTATAAAAGCACATGCTACGCTAACGCGGCCCAGGGAAGGGTGTGTAGGGCCGCGATGCCTGGGCAATTGTCAGCCGGTAGCGGGAGCGTCGCTGGTCAGCCCGAGTGTTCTAACGTTGTAATGAACCGATATGGAAACGTAAGCGTGAGGTTGGGAAGAAATTGGAACGTCGAGGTTCGGGGTCAAACTAAGGCGTAGCAGAGAAGCGAGAGGATAATGAGCGCTGTATTGTATTGCACGGCCCCGCCCACCCTTGCCACATTTCGGCGACTTGTTGAGGCGTGTTGGGCCGGGGAGCGGCCCCGATCGGCCCCACCGTGGGACCCGGCCGGGCCGCCTCCCCGGCCCCTCCGCGCCGTCCTCCCGGGCCCTCCCGGCCTCCCCGCACCCGCACGGCCCCGCCCACCCTTGCCACATTTCGGCGACTTGTTGAGGCGTGTTGGGGCCCGGGAGAGCGCCCCGATCAGCCCCCACGTGGGACCCGGCCGGGGCCGCCTCCCCCCCCGGCCCCCCCCGCGTCCTCCTGGGCCTCCCGGGCCTCCCCGCACCCCGCACGACCCCGCCCACCCTTGCCACATTTCGGCGACTTGTTGAGGCGTGTTGGGGCCCGGGGAGCGGCCCCGATCGGCCCCACCGTGGGACCCGCCCGGGCCGCCTCCCTCCCCGGCCCCTCCGCGCGTCCTCGGGCCCTCCGGGCCTCCCCGCACCCCGCACGGCCCCGCCCACCCTTGCCACATTTCGGCGACTTGTTGAGGCGTGTTGGGGCCGGGGCGGCCCGGATCGGCCCCACCGTGGGACCCAGCCCGGGGCCGCCTCCCTCCCCGGCCCCTCCGCGTCGTCCCGGCCCTCCCGGGCCTCCACCCGCACGGCCCCGCCCACCCTTGCCACATGTCGGCGACTTGTTGAGGCGTGTTGGGGCCCGGGGGAGCGGCCCCGGATCGGCCCCCACCGTGGGACCCGGCCCGGGGCCGCCTCCCCTCCCCGGCCCCTCGCTGTCCTCCGGGCCCTCCGGGCCTCCCCGCACCCCGCACGGCCCCGCCCACCCTTGCCACATTTTGGCGACTTGTTGAGGCGTGTTGGGGCCCGGGAGAGCGGCCCCGGATCAGCCCCCACCGTGGGACCCGGCCGGGGCCGCCCTCCCGGCCCTCCGCGCGTCCTCCCGGGCCCTCCCGGGCCTCCCCGCACCCCGCACGGCCCCGCCCACCCTTGCCACATTTCGGCGACTTGTTGAGGCGTGTTGGGGCCCGGGGGAGCGGCCCCGGATCGGCCCCCACCGTGGGACCCGGCCGGGGCCGCCTCCCCCCCCCGCCCCTCCGCTGTCCTCCCGGGCCCTCCCGGGCCTCCCCACACCCCGCACGGCCCCGCCCACCCTTGCCACATTTCGGCGACTTGTTGAGGCGTGTTGGGGCCCGGGGGAGCGGCCCCGGATCGGCCCCCACCGTGGGACCCGGCCCGGGGCCGCCTCCCCCCCCCCCCTCCGCTGTCCTCCGGGCCCTCCCGGGCCTCCCCACACCCGCACGGCCCCGCCCACCCTTGCCACATTTTGGCGACTTGTTGAGGCGTGTTGGGGCCCGGGAGCGGCCCCGGATCAGCCCCACCGTGGGACCCGGCCGGGGCCGCCTCCCCCCCCCCCCCCGCGCGTCCTCCAGGGCCCTCGGGCCTCCCCGCACCCCGCACGGCCCCGCCCACCCTTGCCACATTTCGGCGACTTGTTGAGGCGTGTTGGGGCCCGGGGGAGCGGCCCCGGATCGGCCCCCACCGTGGGACCCGGCCCGGGGCCGCCTCCCCCCCCCCCTCCGCGCGTCCTCCAGGGCCCTCCCGGGCCTCCCCGCACCCCGCACGGCCCCGCCCACCCTTGCCACATTTTGGCGACTTGTTGAGGCGTGTTGGGGCCCGGGGGAGCGGCCCCGGATCGGCCCCACCGTGGGACCCGGCCCGGGGCCGCCTCCCCCCCCCCCTCCGCTCGTCCTCCGGGCCCTCCGGCCTCCCACCCCGCACGGCCCCGCCCACCCTTGCCACATTTTGGCGACTTGTTGAGGCGTGTTGGGGCCCGGGGGAGCGGCCCCGGATCAGCCCCCACCGTGGGACCCGGCCCGGGGCCGCCTCCCCCTCCCCCCCGGCCCCTCCGCGCGTCCTCCCGGGCCCTCCCGGGCCTCCCCGCACCCCGCACGGCCCCGCCCACCCTTGCCACATTTCGGCGACTTGTTGAGGCGTGTTGGGGCCCGGGGGAGCGGCCCCGGATCGGCCCCCACCGTGGGACCCGGCCCGGGGCCGCCTCCCTCCCCTGGCCCCTCCACTTTTTTTCGATGAGAACGGTTACAGGGATGAGGCGAAAGGAAAGCCCGGAGGGCATTAACCAACCACCCAGGGCAGCAGCCCACGGGGCACCACGAGGAACCAACGGCAAGACGGAAAGCCCCAGCAACCGCAAACTCACCTCTTGTGCTCCGGCGGAGCTCTGTCTCTGTGCGTTGTAGCTGTAGCCGCCCTGTCCTTGTCCGGTTCGGTGAGTTTGCGGTTGCTGGGGCTTTCCGTCTTGCCGGTTGGTTCCTCGTGGTGTGCCCCGTGGGCTGCTGCCCTGGGTGGTTGGTTTGGTGCCCTCCGGCTTTCCTTTCGCCTCTCATCCCTGTAACCGTTCTCATCGAAAAAAACCGGACAAGGACAGGGCGGCTACAGCTACAACGCAGAGACAGAGCCCGCCGGAGCACAAGAGCGCAAGAGTCTGAAGGGCAGGCACGAGCCCGCCAGGAGCTGTTGGGGTCGGTGACGCCTGCTGGGATCGGGTTCGGGCCCCGCGTGCCCCTCCCCAGCAGCACCGGGACCCCGCTCCCAACTGCCGCCCACCCGCCCAGCCCACCGGATACAGGCAGCGGCCAGCCGCCACCCGCACGGGCCCCAGGGGCTGTCCATTGCAGCTGCAGCTGGGCCGGCCTGCACCCACCCGCCACCCAGCGGAACACCGCCTCAAGATGCAGCCTGCCACACGGCTACTGCACAGGCGGCCCCCACAGCAGGCCCTCACGCCAGCCCGCCGCTGCCGCCTGCATGCCAGCCCCTCCTCCAGCCCCTCGTGGTGCAGCGGGGCCTCACCACGCCAGCTGCCGGATCGGGGACTGCCAGCCCACCCCTGCCTCCCTCCCACGTGGGTGAAGCGCAGGCTCCCAGCCGACACCCCGAGCAGCCGCGGCCCTGCCCGCTGTTCGGTTCGAGCTCAGCACCCAGCACCTGGACCGACTGGTGGCGGCGGACGAGATGGCAGAGCCGGCAGGGACCAGCCTCGCCACCGCGGCGCAGCATCAGCAGGGCCTGCGCGCACTGAGGGCAGGGTACCGGGATGCCCTCATGGACGTGCTGCAGGTAGCGCCTGGGCCGCTCCAGGTGGTGGTCAACGGGCGGCGTGCGGTGGGGAGCCCGGTTTCCACCCGCACCCCTTGCAGCGCGCACTGTCCTGCTCGCCATCTTCGGCAGCCTGACGGCTTCCATGCCGCCGCCTGAGGACGTGGACCCGCGGCCCGCTGCGGAGGCGTTCTGGAAGGCAGCCCGCGAACAGTACGACCGCCACCTGGCGCCTGCCCCGCGCCAGCGCCAGCGCAGCCCCAGGCACCGGCCACACCCTGCCCCACGCCCGCAGCAGCGCAGCCCAGCTGCACGCACCGGCAGCGGCCCGAGGGCGGATCTTCCCGCCCACCACCGACACCAGCCCTGCCGCAAAGCGCAAGGCCACACGCCGCCGGCGCCCGCGAACCAGCAGGGCGCGGGCGGTGTGCCGCAATGACCCCACTGCTGGGCCGACCCTGACGTTGCTGTCGGTCAACGCCAATGGGCTGGGTCGGCCCAGAAGGCAGGCGCGCTGCTCGCGTATCAGCAGCATGTAGCCGGCCCTGTGGATGCAGTGTTCTTACAGGAGTGCAAGCAGCAACGTGGGGAAGCAATTAGGCGCTCCTGCATGCGGGGCAGGAGCAGGCACGCCTTGGCGGGGAACTGGCCTACAGCCCGGGCACTAGCCACAGCTGTGGCACCGCCATCCTGGCGGCCCCATCAGCCGCTGCCAGCGCAACCCACCGCCACCCGCCCGCCAAGGACATGGCGGGCGGGTGCTGTGCTGGGATTGGGACCTCCACCACCACCGCCTCCGCCTCCTGGCAGTCTCACGCCGCTGCCTGCCGACCGCCCGTCCCTTTGACAGCCTGGCCCCTACCTGGACACGGACCGGCTGTCCTGTTGGGCGGGACCTCAACTGCGTGCTGGCAGCAAATGAGGAGGAGGCGCCCTCCCTGGGCGGCGGCAAGGCGCCAAGCAGCTGCGCTCGCTGATGCAAGCCCACGGGCTGGTGGACCCGTGGCCGGTGCATGGCTGTGGCACTGCAGGCTTCACCCACCCCCACCCCCAAGCCCGTCTCCGCAGCCCGCCTGGACCGGTGGCTTGTCAGCCAGACCGCCATGCCGTGGTGCTTTCCGTACGGCCTGCCAGGGGCACCTGCTGACCACCACGGGGTCCTGCTGCGGCTGCAGCTGCCGGGCCTGCCGCCCCTGACGCAGCGGCTGGCGCCTCCCCACCTACCTTCTGTACCATCCGGGCCTGAAAGGCGAGCTGACGCCCGCCCTGGAGCAGCAGCTGCAGGCCTGGCCACCACACCAGGGGCGGCGGACCCGCGCAGCCTGTGGGAAGCAGCCAAGCAGGCCCTCCGCACCTCCGCAGACCTGGTGCACCGGAAGCATATGAGGCAGCAGCGGACGCAGTCGCCCGGTCCCAGCTTATGGCCCGCGCTGCCCTGAAGCTGCGGGACCAGCACCCGGGCTCCCCTGCTGCCCTGGCCCTGGCCGACGCCGCAACAGCCCGTGCTCCGCTACAGTCGCGGCCACCCACCAGGCCACGTCCACCGCACAGGACGCACTGTACCAGCACCAAGGGGAGCGCAGCACCAGGTGGTTTCACAGTTTGGACAAGGTTGCCCAGCCCCCGGAGCCCATCCCTGCCCTCTGCCTCCGGGGCTGGCTGAGCCTGTGCCACTTGTGGGGCCCAACGTTGTCTCCACCATCTTTTTTTTTCGGAGGAACGTTACAAGGATGGGGGTCCAACCCCTTTGGGCAGCTGCCCACCTGACGCCGGCCCCAAGGCCTGGCTACATGCCTACCCACTCAACTGCGTACTCAAGACTGGGCCAACCAAGCACGGGAAACCACCGAACAGGACAGGGACGGGGGGCTGAAGAGCCCGTCTCTGGCTAGTTGCCTACCAACTGACCACCAGATACCACAGCCTCAGCGCCAGCCTCCAGAGCTTGCAGCAACCAGGCAGAAACCACTCAGTCAGATTCGAACCCAGGACATCACGATTTCCAGCCTGACGCATGACAAAGTCAGCAATCAGACAGAAATCACTCTGCCCAGATTCGAACCCATGACCTCTCGATTTCCACATGCCTGGCGCACGATCAAACTCTGAGCGAGATTCGATAGGTGCCTGGATTTGGCAGCCTACCAGGACAAGGATCTGAACTTGCCCTAGGTGAGGATCGAACCTGACCCACGGTAGCTTTTGCACTTGGCATCACTAAGTGATACTAGTGGTCAAGCTTCATCCCAATTCCTTACCATCTCTGCCGCCAGCGCCCACTTCAGCAGCGACAGCCCGTCAGGCCTGTTCCGCCCTGGCCAGGTGGATGCAGCAGCGCAGTCCACCCTCCTACAGCACCTCACCCGCACGCTCACTGCTAGCCAGCGGATGCTGCGGATGCCAGCATGCAGGGCGGTGCCCTGGTGGAGCTGGAGCTGCAGGCAGCGCTGGGCCAGTGCGCCAATGGGAAGGCCCCGTACGGATGGCATCCCGCACGCAGGCATACCGGTCCTCTGGCAGCTGCTGGGGCCCTGCTGCTGGCAGCAGCCAACGCCACCTTCCTCGCCGCTGCTGCTCTGCCTGCCGACGCCCCAGCTGCCCAGGTTGCTGACACGCTGCCACTCAGCTGGCGTGAGGGCGTCATCACCCTCATCTACAAAGGCAAGGGTCTGGCGCGGGTTGTGTTCAGCAGCTATCGGCCAATTACGTTGCTCAATGCCGACTTCAAGCTGGTGTCGAAGGCGGTCAGCAACCGCCTGCAGCCCGCCTTAGCCGACCTGATCAACCTCCTGCAGACAGCGTTCCTGGCAGGCCGGGATGGGCGGGATAACGTGCTGCTCCACCAGTCGTTGGCGGAATGGCTGGCCAGCAGCGGGCAGCCAGGCGCCCTCCTGTTCCTGGACATAGAAAAGGCCTACGACCGTGTGGACAGGCCGTGGCTGTTGCGAGTTGCGGCGGCAATGGGCTTCGGGCCACACACGCTGACCTGGCTCGGTCCTGACGGCCGACGGCCAGGCCAGCGTGCTCGCCAACGCCACCAGTCCACCCCGCTCCCAGTGCGCAACGGCTGCCTCAGGGCAGCACGCTGTCCCCGTGCTCTGGGCCATCCAGCTGGAGCCCTTGACAGCATACCTGCAGCACCTGGTGCGCAGCGGGTGCTCCACACCCCCACCCTCCCCGACAGCACGCCAGCGCCCCTGTCAGCCACCATGCGGACGACACTACCCTGCTGGTGTCCGACGCTGATCGGGACGGGCCCATTGCCAAGCAGGCGGTCGCCCTGTTCTGCCGGGCCAGCAACGCCAAGGAGAATGCCAGCAAAAGCAAGGGCATGGTACTGGGCACGCACGCCCCATCACGGGCAGCCATGCAGCGACAGGGGCGGTGTTTGTCGCTCCCGATGCAGCAGAGCCGTTGCGGCACCTGGGGTGCCGCTCACGGCCGACATGGCCAAGGCTGCCCGGCCTGCTACGATGGCCGCCTTGGGCTGCTCAGGCAGCGGGCTGCTCGGTGGCGGCAGCACACCTCAGCATGGTGGGGCGCGCCCACGTGGCTAAGCAGGTGCTGAGCAACACCCTGGCGTTCCACCTCTCCTTCGTTCCACCAACGCCGCCACAGCTGGTGGCACGCCCGGCGGGCAGTGGACGGGTACGTGGCCTGGTCCCTCTGCCCGAGGACGCCAGCCTGGTGGCACGCGGCCACGCGTTGCTGCTCCCCGCCGGGGTCGCGGCCTCTCGCCCGGAGGGCGGCATTGGCCACGTCGACCTGGGTGCCTTTGCACCTGCGCTCATGGCCAAGACCCTCGTGCAGCTGGCACACCCGCCGCAAGCCGTGGCAAGTGCTGCACCGGGCGCAGCTCGGGCTGCTGCCCCGCCTGGCACTCAGGGCTGGGGTGGGTCTATGGGACGTGCCCCATCCCGACTCCCTTCCAGCACGGCTGCAGGCCCTGGTCCAGGCTTACCGGGATACCAGCCCACGCCGCCTGCCCTTGTGCCTGGTCAGCACGACCCCGGGCAGTGCTGGCTGAGCCCTTGTTCTACAACGCCGCCTTGGTCGACCCAGCCACCAACGCCCCTTTCTTCCACCGCCCGACGTGCCAGCCGTGTTCCCCCGCACGCTGGCGCAGCTCAGGGCCGCAGCTGCCGGAGTAGCCGCCCACCCTACCTTCCAGGCCATCGTGGCCGCCTCCCGCCGGACTGGAGGGCCCTGCTGCCACCCGATCCCCTGCGCGACCCCTTCCGGCTCTGCCCACATGGCGGGTTGCGCGACGGGGCTGGGTGGTGGACCCAGCCGGAACGGTGTACGCAGTCACGCCCGCAGGCAGGGTGGTGGACGGCGCGGATGCCAGCCTGCTGCCTACCGACGCCTGGGCACCCTGCGCGTTCGTGCCGCAAGCCCAAGTCTCGCTGGACGCTGGCAGAGCGGCAAGCCTACATGGCAGCTCCCGTCCAGGACCGGCCATCCCTCTGGCCGGTCGAGGACCAGCTGCTGGGGCCGTGGGAGGGCTTGCAGTGCTTCCCACCGGTGCATGGACATGGCCAGCTGTCCCTGCTCCACTACGAGGTGTGCAACGCCCGAGGCTCCTCACGCCCGGCGGGCGGCAGAAGAGCTGGGCGCGGGCAGCGTCCCCCTCCGACCAGCTGCATGGCCGGACCTCCCACAGACAGCGGGCCCGTCCGCCGCCCACAGCAGCCACCTCGCTCGCCTGGAGGCCAACTGGGAGGCGCAGCGCCCGCAGCCCGCTTCAGCTCGCACGTTTTGTTCCCAGCCCACCTGGGTGGATGCAGGCCAGTGGCAGCCCAGCTCGGCAGACCGCAGCGGACCAACGGGCCCAACGTTGTCAACGGCGCCACACCTCTAGCCAGCAGCGCCACTGCGGGTAGCCCGGCGGCACTCCGACTGCAGAGCGCCAACCCCGACACCGCTGCAGCCGCCATGGATGCGCCGGCCCCAGCACGTCTGCGGGGCAGGCCCCAGTGGCTGGGGGCCCGGGCAACCCGGCCCGGCTGACCCACCCTCTCCCGGTCCTGCCGGGCGGGCCCAGGGGAGCGGTGGAGCGCCCGGGGGCAGCCGCCCGTGCGAAGCTGCGGCACCAGCGCCGCAGCAGCAGCCGGCGCCCCGGGCCCCCGCTGCTCCGGCGCAGCAGATGCGGTACGGGCGGCAGCCGACGGCCTGGTGCAGCCGGCCTCCAGCCCCGCAGTCCCGGCGGCCCAGCCGCACCAACATGAGCTGCAGCCGCAGCCACTGCCCTTGAGGCCCGTCAGCACCAGCAGGCCTGGGTACGGCTGTGGGACTGCCCAGCGGGCAATCGGGCCAAGGTGCTGGGCTGGCGCTTGGCCCATGCCAGCCTGCCATGCGGCCTCTACCTGGCCGCCAAACGGGTCCGCCGCCAGGGGCCACAGCCTCGCACCACCTCTGTCCGGAGCCTGGGTGCGGGGCAGCGCCACGACCGCCACAGCCTCACCCACGTAGCTCTTGCATTGCCCCGCCTCATGCAGCAGCACGGCAGTGGTTTGGGGACCTCTGGGCAGCGGTAAGTGGGGCCCACCGCCGCCCACGGACTGCGCCGCCCTTATGCTGGGGACCAGCCGCGACGCCTGGCCGCACCACCCCGGCTGGAGCCGGTGGCCAGCGGGCGGCCTCTCGCCTGTGGAACGCCTTGCGTCTCACCTTCCTCTCGCCATCTGGTGCACCCGCAACTCAGCCGAGGGCCAGCCGAGGGGTTCCCGGGCGGTGGTGCAGCGGACCGTGGAGGAGCTGCAGCGCTTATGTGGTCGCAGTTCCGCCGCAGCTGCCTGGGACGAAGACACCGTCAACGCGCTGCCCACTCACCTGCTGTCCGCAGGCCTCAAGCCGCCCCGTTGCAGGATTTCTGTGCGGTATGGATGCACGGGGAGGCCCTGTGCCGGTGGCGACTGACGCCAGCGGGCCCGTACCTCCAGCTGCGCCTGTCCCTGCAGCATCCGCCCCCGCACCGCGGTCGAGGCGGCGCAGCAGGTGCTGGCGGGAGCGTGGGGTAGGGCGGGGCGGGCGGGTGGGGTGCAGGGCACGCAGGCGCCGGGGGCGCAGAGTGCCCAGGGGGGTTGGGGAGTGCAGCCGCAGTACGGGTGGGAGCCCGGTAGAGGGATGCCTGGGCCGTCAGGCAGGGTCGCGGCGCTGCTGCAGCATCGTACCTCCATTGGGGCTGCTTTGTGGAGGGGTCGGGGGTATGGTTTTGCCGGGGTTATGGTCCGCAGCAGCAGTGGGTGTGGGGTGTCCGAGGGCCGGGGGTGTCGCCAGGGTTGCAGCCGTGGGTCGCTGCGGGTCGCCGGACACGGGTTCGCTCGTGGGAGCCAGCGTCTGGGTGGTGCCGGGCTGCGGCAGTGGAGTTGCCGCTGGGTCGTGGGGCAGGGGAGTGGGGTGCCGGCAGCCTGGCTGCCTGGCTGGAGCGGTGGTCGTGACAGCCCAGGGCCAGGGGTGAGGGCGGGGACTGGTGGGGTACGGGGCACGCCGGCGCTGGGGCGCAGAGTGCCCAGGGGTTGGGGAGTGCAGCCGCAGGTAGGAACACAGGTCGTGTGCCGGTGGTGGGATGCTTGGGCCGTCAGGCAGGGTCGCGGCGCTGCTGCAGCTTCGTAGCTCCATTGGGGGCTGCTTTGTGGAGGGGCGGGGTATGGTTTCGCCGGGGTTTTGGTCCGCAGCAGCAGTGGGTGTGGGGTGTCCGAGGGCCGGGACCCCGGGTGCAAGGGCAGTCCACGCGGGGTTGTGGGGCTTCGGGTTTTGTACTGGGTGGGTGGGCACGAGGTTGGAGTGAGCGACCATAGCAGCACCAGGGCGGCTGCGAGGGGGTTGTCGCCAGGGGTGTCGCCAGGGGTGTCGCCAGGGTTGCAGCCGTGGGTCGCTGCGGGTCGTCGGGCACGGGGTTCGGGCTCGTGGGAGCCAGCGTCTGGGTGGTGCCGGGCTGCGGCAGTGGAGTTGGCTGGGTCGCGGGTGCGGGGAGGGGGCGCCGGGGACTGCCCTTGTGCGGTGACGGTAGGGGCTCGCTTGGCCGGAGGGTCGCTGGAGTTGCCTGCCTGCTGCCAGGCGCCAGCCGCTAGCACGTCCTGGTGCGGCAGGCAGCAGGCAGGGCTCGGCGCTGCTGGTGGGGAGTTGGTCGTCTTGGTGCCCTTGCCCGCTGCTTGGTGCTGGGCCCTAGCTGTAAGCCTGGCGCAGCAAGCTCGGGGCAGGGGCCTGTCTGCTGCACTTGAGGAGAGCACTGCACTTAGCTGCCCTGTTGTCTAGGGGGTTTTGGTAGGCGTTGTGTGGAGCCCAAGGACTCCGGTGGTGTTGTCTGTTTGTGGGTTTTGTCTGCACCCTCCAGGTTTGCGTTCTTGGAGGCCTGGGGGTTGCTTTTTCTTTTGCCCTGGTTCCGTTTCGGGGTTTGGTTTGGGTTTGCTTGTTCAGGACCCCGTGGCCCTTCCCCTGGCCTGTACAGGAATGGGGAGGGGTGCCACGGGGCGGTGGTGGTGGTCGGTGGTTTGGTAGGCCCCCAGCTTGGTCCTTTCAAGGGGCCCTGTTGTGGAGGTTTTTGCTGGCGGCGGTGTTAGGGGCTGTTGGGGGCTCGTGCCTGCCTTTCAGTCTCCTTGCGCTTTTGTGCTCCGGCGGAGCTCTGCCTCTGTGCGTTGTAGCAGTAGCCGCCCTGTCCTTGTCCGTTCGGGTGAGTTTGCGGTTGCTGGGCTTTCGGTCTTGCCGGTTGGTTCCTCGTGGTGCGCCCCGTGGGCTGTTGCCCTGGGCGGTTGGTTGGTGGCCTCCGGGCTTTCCTTTCGCCTCTCTCCTGTAACCGTTCTCATCGAAAAAACCTGGAGGGGTGCAGACAAAACCCACAAACAGACAACACCACCGAGTCCTGGGCTCCACACAACGCCTACCAAAACCCCCTAGACAACAGGGCAGCTAAGTGCAGTGCTCTCCTCAAGTGCAGCAGACAGGCCCCTGCCCCGAGCTTGCTGCGCCAGGCTTACAGCTAGGCCCAGCACCAAGCAGCGGGCAAGGGCACCAAGACGACCAACTCCCCACCAGCAGCCGCCGAGCTGCCTACTGCCTGCCGCACCAGGACGTGCTAGCGGCTGGCGCCGGCAGCAGGCAGGCAACTCCAGCGACCGCCCAAGCGAGCCCCTACCCCACCGCACAAGGGCAGTCCCCCGGCGCCCCCACTCCCCCCCGCACCACGACCCAGCCAACTCCACTGCCGCAGCCCCGGGCACCACCCAGACGCTGGCTCCCACGAGCCCAACCGTGCCCGACGACTCTCAGCGCACCCACGGCTGCAACCCTGGCGACACCCCTGGCGACACCCCCTGGCGACAACCCCCTCCCTCGCCCTGGTGCTGCTATGGTCGCTCATTCCAACCTCGTGCCCACCCACCCAGTACAAAACCCAAGCCCCACAACCTCGCGTGGACTGCCCTTGCACCCGGGTCCGCCCTCGACACCCTTCTCATCGAAAAACACCCCACACCCACTGCTGCTGCGGACCAAAACCCCCGCGAAACCATACCGACACCCTCCACAAAGCAGCCTCCAATGGAGCTACGAAGCTGCAGCAGCCGACCCTGCCAGACGGCCCAAGCATCCCACCACCGCACGCTACCTGTGTTCCTACTTACCGCGCTGCACTCCCCAACCCCTGGGCACTCTGGCGCCCCAGCGCCGTGCCCCGCATCTCGCCAGTCCCCGCCCTCACCCTGGCTCCCCTGCGCTGTCACGGCCACCTGCTCCAGCCAGGCAGCCAGGCGGCTGCCGGCACCCCCACTCCCCTGCCCCACGACCCAGCGGCACCCACTGCCGCAGCCCCGGCACCACCCAGACGCTGGCTCCCACGAGCCCAACCCCGACCCCTGACGCCGCCTCAAGGCCTGGCTACATGCCTACCCACTCAACCGCGCATCAAGACTGGGCCAACCAAGCACGGAAACCACCTAACAGGACAGGGACGGGCTGAAGAGCCCGCCTCTGGCTAGTTGCCTACCAACTGACCACCAGATACCACAGCCTCAGCGCCAGCCTCCAGGGCTTGCAGCAACCAGGCAGAAACCACTCAGTCAGATTCGAACCCAGGACATCACGATTTCCACAGCCTGACGCATGACAAAGTCAGCAATCAGACAGAAATCACTCTGCCCAGATTCGAACCCATGACCTCTCGATTTCCACATGCCTGGCGCACGATCAAACTCTGAGCGAGATTCGATAGGTGCCTGGATTTGGCAGCCTACCAGACAAGGATCTGAACTTGCCTAGGTGAGGATCGAACCCGCGGACCCACGGGTAGCTTTTGCACTTGGCATCACTAAGTGATACTAGTGGTCTAGCTTCATCCCGCTGCCCTCCCAGCCCTCCCCCCGGCCCCTCCGCTGCCCCCTCCCCGGCCCTCCCGGCCTCCCTGCACCCGCACGGCCCTGCCCACCCTTGCCACATATCTGCGACCTGTTGAGGCGTGTTGGGGCCCGGGAGGCCCCGATCGCTCCACACCGTGGGACCCGCCTGGGGCCGCCTCCCCTCCCCCGGGCCCTCCGCGTCCTCCTCCCGGCCTCCCGGGCCTCCCTGCACCCCGCACGGCCCCGCCCACCCTTGCCACATATCTGCGACCTGTTGAGGCGTGTTGGGGCCCGGGGAGCGGCCCCGATCGCCCACACCGGGACCGCCTGGGGCCGCCTCCCTCCCCCGGCCCTCCCGGCGTCCCTCCTGGCCCTCCCGGGCCTCCCCGCACCCCGCACGGCCCCGCCCACCCTTGCCACATATCTGCGACCTGTTGAGGCGTGTTGGGGCCCGGGGGAGCGGCCCCGATCGGCCACACCGTGGGACCCGGCCTGGGGCCGCCTCCCTCCCCCGGCCCTCCTGCCCCTCCCGGGCCCTCCCGGGCCTCCCCGCACCCCGCACGGCCCCGCCCACCCTTGCCACATATCTGCGACCTGTTGAGGCGTGTTGGGGCCCGGGGAGCGGCCCCGATCGGCCCACACCGTGGGACCCGGCCTGGGGCCGCCTCCCTCCCCCGGCCCTCTGGCCCCTCCCCGGCCCTCCCGGCCTCCCCTCGACCACGCACGCCCCGCCCACCCTTGCCACATATCTGCGACCTGTTGAGGCGTGTTGGGGCCCGGGGAGCGCGGCCCACACCGTGGGACCCGGCCTGGGGCCGCCTCCCCCCCCGGCCTCTCCTGTCCTCCCGGGCCCTCCCGGCCTCCCTCAAGCACTCGCACGCCCCGCCCACCCTTGCCACATATCTGCGACCTGTTGAGGCGTGTTGGGGCCCGGGGAGCGGCCCCGGATCGGCTCACACCGTGGGACCCGGCCTGGGGCCGCCTCCCTCCCCCCGGCCCTCCTCCGGGCCCTCCCGGCCTCCCCGCACCCCGCACGGCCCCGCCCACCCTTGCCACATATCTGCGACCTGTTGAGGCGTGTTAGCCCGGGGAGCGGCCCCGATCGCCCACACCGTGGGGACCCGGCCTGGGGCCGCCTCCCTCCCCGGGCCCTCCGCGCTCCTCCGGCCTCCGGCCTCCCCGCACCCCGCACGGCCCCGCCCACCCTGCCACATATCTGCGACCTGTTGAGGCGTGTTGGGGCCCGGGGAGCGCCCGATCGCCCACACCGTGGGACCCGCCTGGGGCCGCCTCCCTCCCCCCGGCCTCCTCAAGCCCCTCCCGGCCCCTCCCGGGCCTCCCCGCACCCCGCACGGCCCCGCCCACCCTTGCCACATATCTGCGACCTGTTGAGGCGTGTTGGGGCCCGGGAGGCCCCGATCGGCCCACACCGTGGGACCCGCCTGGGGCCGCCTCCCCTCCCCCGGCTCCCTCCGCGTCCTCCCGGCTCCTCCGGCCTCCCCGCACCCCCGCACGGCCCCGCCCACCCTTGCCACATATCTGCGACCTGTTGAGGCGTGTTGGGGCCCGGGGAGCGGCCCGATCGCCCACACCGTGGGACCCGCCTGGGGCCGCCTCCCCTTTTTTCGGAGGAACGTTACAAGGATGGGGGTCCAACCCCTTTGGGCAGCTGCCCACCTGACGCCGGCCTCAAGGCCTGGCTACATGCCTACCCACTCAACTGCGTACTCAAGACTGGGCCAACCAAGCACGGGAAACCACCGAACAGGGACGGGGCTGAAGAGCCCCGCCTCTGCTAGTTGCCTACCAACTGACCACCAGATACCACAGCCTCAGCGCCAGCCTCCAGAGCTTGCAGCAACCAGGCAGAAACCACTCAGTCAGATTCGAACCCAGGACATCACGATTTCCACAGCCTGACGCATGACAAAGTCAGCAATCAGACAGAAATCACTCTGCCCAGATTCGAACCCATGACCTCTCGATTTCCACATGCCTGGCGCACGATCAAACTCTGAGCGAGATTCGATAGGTGCCTGGATTTGGCAGCCTACCAGGACAAGGATCTGAACTTGCCCTAGGTGAGGATCGAACCCGTGACCCACGGGTAGCTTTTGCACTTGGCATCACTAAGTGATACTAGTGGTCTAGCTTCATCCCGCCCCTCCCGCCCCTCCCCGGCCCTCCGCTGCGTCCTCCGGCCCTCCCCGGCCTCCCCCAGACCCCAAGCACGGCCCCGCCCACCCTGCCACATATCTGCGACCTGTTGAGGCGTGTTGGGGCCCGGGAGCGGCCCGATCGCCCACACCGCGGGGACCCGCCTGGGGCCGCCTCCCTCCCCGGCCCTCCGCGCGTCCTCCCGCCCCTCCGGCCTCCCGCACTCAAGCACGGCCCCGCCCACCCTTGCCACATATCTGCGACCTGTTGAGGCGTGTTGGGGCCGGGGAGCGGCCCGATCGCCCAACACCGGGACCCGGCCTGGGGCCGCCTCCCTCCCCGGCCTCCGCAAGCGTCCTCTCCCCGGCCTCCCGGCCTCCCCGCACCCCGCACGGCCCTGCCCACCCTTGCCGCATATCTGCGACCTGTTGAGGCGTGTTGGGGCCCGGGGAGCGGGCCCTGATCGGCCCACACCGTGGGACCCGCCTGGGGCCGCCTCCTCCCTCCTCCCTCAGCCCCTCCCCGGGCCCTCCCGGCCTCCCCTCACACTCCGCACGGCCCCGCCCACCCTTGCCACATATCTGCGACCTGTTGAGGCGTGTTGGGGCCTGGGAGCGGCCCCGATCGCCCACACCGTGGGACCCGGCCTGGGGCCGCCTCCCCCTCCCCCCTCGGCCCTCCTCCAAGGTCCTCCCGGCCCTCCCGGCCTCCCTCGCACTCCACGGCCCCCCCACCCTTGCCACATATCTGCGACCTGTTGAGGCGTGTTGGGCCCGGGGAGCGGCCCCGATCGGCTCCACACCGTGGGACCCGGCCTGGGGCCGCCTCCCCTCCCCGGCCCCCTCCTCAAGGCCCCCCTCGGCCCTCCGGCCTCCCCACACCCCGCACGCCCTCGCCCACCCTTGCCACATATCTGCGACCTGTTGAGGCGTGTTGGGCCCGGGGAGCGGCCCCGGATCGGCTCCACACCGTGGGACCGGCCTGGGGCCGCCTCCCCTTTTTTTTTTTCGAGGAACGTTACAAGGATGGGGGTCCAACCCCTTGGGCAGCTGCTCACCTGACGCCGGCCTCAAGGCCTGGCTACATGCCTACCCACTCAACTGCGTACTCAAGACTGGGCCAACCAAGCACGGGAAACCACCGAACAGGACAGGGACGGGGGGCTGAAGAGCCCGTCTCTGGCTAGTTGCCTACCAACTGACCACCAGATACCACAGCCTCAGCGCCAGCCTCCAGAGCTTGCAGCAACCAGGCAGAAACCACTCAGTCAGATTCGAACCCAGGACATCACGATTTCCACAGCCTGACGCATGACAAAGTCAGCAATCAGACAGAAATCACTCTGCCCAGATTCGAACCCATGACCTCTCGATTTCCACATGCCTGGCGCACGATCAAACTCTGAGCGAGATTCGATAGGTGCCTGGATTTTTTTCGATGAGAACGGTTACAGGGATGAGAGGCGAAAGGAAAGCCCGGAGGGCACCAAACCAACCACCCAGGGCAGCAGCCCACGGGGCGCACCACGAGGAACCAACCGCAAGACGGAAAGCCCCAGCAACCGCAAAACTCACCAACCGGACAAGGACAGGGCGGAGCTACAACGCACAGAGACAGCCGCACAAGAGCGCAAGGAGTCTGAAGGGCAGGCACGAGCCCCCAACAGCCCCTAACACCGCCGCAAGCAAAACCTCCACAACAGGGCCCCTTGAAAGGACCCGCTGGGGCCTACCAAACCACCGACCACCACCACCGCCCCACCCCTCCCCATTCCTGTACAGGCCAGGGAAGGGCCACGGGGTCCTGAACAAGCAAACCCAAACCAAAACCCCGGAACCAGGGCAAAGAAAAGCAACCCCAGGCCTCCAAGAACGCAAACCTGAGGGGTGCAGACAAAACCCACAAACAGACAACACCACCGAGTCCTTGGGCTCCACACAACGCCTACCAAAACCCCTAGACAACAGGGCAGCTAATTGCAGTGCTCTCCTCAAGTGCAGCAGACAGGCCCCTGCCCCGAGCTTGCTGCGCCAGGCTTACAGCTAGGGCCCAGCACCAAGCAGCGGGCAAGGGCACCAAGACGACCAACTCCCCACCAGCGCCGAGCCCTGCCTACTGCCTGCCGCACCAGGACGTGCTAGCGGCTGGCGCCTGGCAGCAGGCAGGCAACTCCAGCGACCCTCCGCCCGCGAGCCCCTACCGCCACCGCACAAGGGCAGTCCCCGGCGCCCCCACTCCCCGCACCACGACCCAGCCAACTCCACTGCCGCAGCCCCGGCACCACCCAGACGCTGGCTCCCACGAGCCCGAACCCCGTGCCCGACGACCCGCAGCGACCCACGGCTGCAACCCTGGCGACACCCCTGGCGACACCCCCTGGCGACAACCCTCCCTCGCAGCCGCCCTGGTGCTGCTATGGTCGCTCACTCCAACCTCGCGCCCACCCACCCAGTACAAAACCCGAAGCCCCACAACCCCGCGTGGACTGCCTCGCACCCGGGTCCCGGCCCTCGGACACCCCACACCCACTGCTGCTGCGGACCATAACCCCGGCGAAACCATACCCCCGACCCCTCCACGAAGCAGCCTCCAATGGAGCTACGAAGCTGCAGCAGCGCCGCGACCCTGCCTGACGGCCCAAGCATCCCACCACCGGCACACGACCTGTGTTCCTACTTACTGCGCTGCACTCTCCAAACCCCTGGGCACTCTGCGCCCCCAGCGCGGGCGTGCCTGCATACCCCACCAGTCCCCGCCACCCCTGGCCCCTGGCGCTGTCACGCCACCGCCCAGCCAGGCAGCCAGGCGGCTGCCGGCACCCCACTCCCCTGCCCCACGACCCAGCGGCAACTCCACTGCCGCAGCCCCGGGCACCACCCAGACGCTGGCTCCCACGAGCCCGAACCCCGTGTCCGACGACCCCGCAGCGACCCACGGCTGCAACCCTGGCGACACCCCCGGCCCTCGGACACCCCACACCCACTGCTGCTGCGGACCATAACCCCGGCAAAACCATACCCCCGACCCCTCCACAAAGCAGCCCCCAATGGAGGTACGATGCTGCAGCAGCGCCGCGACCCTGCCTGACGGCCCAGGCATCCCTCTACCGGGCTCCCACCCGCACTGCGCTGCACTCCCCAACCCCCCTGGGCACTCTGCGCCCCCGGCGCCTGCGTGCCCTGCACCCCACCCGCCCGCCCCCGCCCCTACCCCACGCTCCCGCCAGCACCTGCTGCCGCCGCCTCGACCGCCGGTGCGGGGGCCGGATGCTGCAGGGACAGGCGCAGCTGGAGGTACGGGCGCCCGCTGGCGTCAGTCGCCACCCGCACAGGGCCTCCCCGTGCATCCATACCGCACAGAAATCCTGCAACGGGGCGGCTTGAGGCCTGCGGACAGCAGGTGAGTGGGCAGCGCTGACGGTGTCTTCGCCCCAGGCAGCTGCGCCGAACTGCGACCACATAAGCCGCTGCAGCTCCTCCACGGCCCGCTGCACCACCGCCGGAACCCTCGGCTGGCCCTCGGCTGAGTTGCGGGTGCACCAGATGGCGAAGAGGAAGGTGAGACGCAAGGCGTTCCACAGGCGAGAGAGGCCGCCCCGCTGGCCACCGCTCCAGCCGCGGGTGGTGCGCCAGGCGCGGCGGCTGGTCCCCAGCATAAGGGCGGCGCAGTCCGTGGGCGGCGGTGGGCCCCCACTTACCGCTGCCCAGAGGTCCCCAAACCACTGCCGTGCTGCTGCATAGGCGGGGCAATGCAAGAACACGTGGGTGAGGCTGTCGCGCGTCGGGCGGCGCTGCCCCACGCACCCAGGCTCCGGACAGAGGTGGTGCGAGGCTGTATTCCTGGCGGCGGACCCCGCTTGGCGGCCAGGTAGAGGCCGCATGGCAGGCTGGCATGGGCCAAGCGCCAGCCCAGCACCTTGGCCCGATTGCCCGCTGGGCAGTCCCACAGCCGTACCCAGGCCTGCTGGTGCTGACGGGCCTCCAAGGGCAGTGGCTGCGGCTGCAGCTCATGTTGGTGCGCTGGGCCGCCGGACTGCGGGCTGGAGGCCGGCTGCACCAGGCCGTCGGCTGCCGCCCGTACCGCATCTGCTGCGCCCGAGCCGCTGGGCCCCGCCGCCGGCTGCTGCTGCGCCGCTGGTGCCGACGCCGCACCGGGCGGCTGCCCCCGGCGCTCCACCGCCCCTCCCGCCCGCAGGACCGAGAGGGTGGGTCAGCCGGGCCGGGCTGCCCGCCCCAGCCACTGGGGCCTGCCCCGCAGACGTGCTGGGGCGGCCGCATCCATGGCGGCTGCAGCGGTGTCCGGGTTCGGCGCTGCAGTCGGAGTGCCCGGCTACCCGCAGTGAGGCGCTGCTGGCTAGAGGTGTGGCGCCGTTGACAACGTTGGGCCCGTTGGTCCGCTGCGGTCTGCCGAGCTGGGCTGCCACTGGCCTGCATCCACCCAGGTGGGCTGGGAACAAAACGTGCGAAGCTGGGCGGTAACGGGCTGCGGGCGCTGCGCCTCCCAGTTGGCCTCCAGGCGAGCGAGGTGGCTGCTGTGGGCGGCGGACGGGCCCGCTGTCGTGGGAGGTCCGGCCATGCAGCTGGTCGGAGGGGACGCTGCCCGCGCCCAGCTTCTTCTGCCGCCGGACGTGAGGAGCCTCCGGGCGCTATGCACCTCGTAGTGGAGCAGGGACAGCTGGCCATGTCCATGCACCGGTGGGAAGCACTGCAAGCCCTCCCACGGCCCCAGCAGCTGGTCCTCGACCGGCCAGAGGGATGGCCGGTCCTGACGGGAGCTGCCATGTAGGCTTGCCGCTCTGCCAGCGTCCAGCGAGACTTGGGCTTGCGGCACCGAGCACGCACGCGGGTGCCCAGGCGCGGTAGGCAGCGGGCTGGCACTCGCGCCGCCCACCACCCTGCCTGCGGGCGTGACTGCGTACACCGTTCCGGCTGGGTCCACCACCCAGCCCCTGTCCGGCGCAACCCGCCATGTGGGCAGAGCCGGAAGGGGGTCGCGCAGGGATCGGGTGGCAGCAGGGCCCTCCAGTCCGGGGGAGGGCGGCCACGGCGGCCTGGAAGGTAGGGTGGGCGGCTACTCCGGCAGCTGTGCTCTGAGCTGCGCCAGCGTGGGGGAACACGGCTGGCACGGCGGGCGGTGGAAGAAAGGGGGCGTTGGTGGCTGGGTCGACCAAGGCGGCGTTGTAGAACAGGGCTCAGCCAGCACTGCCCGGGGTCGTGCTGACCAGGCACAAAGGGCAGGCGGCGTGGGCTGGTATCCCGGTAAGCCTGACCAGGGCCTGCAGCCGTGCTGGAAGGGAGTCCGGGCACGTCCCATAGACCCACCCCCAGCCCTGAGTGCCAGGCGGGCAGCAGCCCGAGCTGCGCCTGGTGCACTTGCCACGGCTTGCGGCCCGGGTGTGCCAGCTGCACGAGGGTCTTGGCCATGAGCGCAGGTGCAAAGGCACCCAGGTCGACGTGGGCAATGCCGCCCTCCGGGCGAGAGAGGCACACGACCCCCGGCTTGGGGAGCAGCAACGCGTGGCCGCGTGCCACCAGGCTGGCGTCCTCGGGCAGAGGGGACCAGGCCACGTACCCGTCCACTGCCCGCCGGGCGGCCACCAGCTGCGGCGGCGTTGGTGGAACGAAGGAGAGGTGGAACGCCAGGGTGTTGCTCAGCACCTGCTTAGCCACGCGGGCGCGCCCCACCATGCTGAGGGTGTGCTGCGCCAACCGAGCAGCCTGCTGCCTGAGCAGCCCAAGGCGGCCATCGTAGCAGGCCCGGGCAGCTCCATGTCGGCCGTGAGCGGCACCCCAGGTGCCGCAACGGCTCTGCTGCATCGGGAGCGACAAACACCGCCCCTGTCGCTGCATGGCTGCCCGTGATGGGGGCGTGCGTGCCCAGCACCATGCCCTTGCTTTTGCTGGCATTCTCCTTGGCGTTGCTGGCCCGGCAGAACAGGGCGACCGCCTGCTTGGCAATGGGCCCGTCCCGATCAGCGTCGGACACCAGCAGGGTAGTGTCGTCCGCATGGTGGCTGACAGGGGCGCTGGCGTGTTGTCGGGAGTGGGGGTGTGGAGCACCCCGCTGCGCACCAGGTGCTGCAGGTATGCTGTCAAGGGCTCCAGCTGGATGGCCCAGAGCACGGGGGACAGCGTGCTGCCCTGAGGCAGGCCGTTGCGCACTGGGAACGGGGTGGACTGGTGGTCGCTGACGAAGCACGCTGGCCTGGCCGTCCGGCCGCCAGGACCCGAGCCAGGTCAGCGTGTGTGGCCCGAAGCCCATTGCCGCCGCAACTCGCAACAGCCACGGCCTGTCCACACGGTCGTAGGCCTTTTCTATGTCCAGGAACAGGAGGGCGCCTGGCTGCCCGCTGCTGGCCAGCCATTCCGCCAACGACTGGTGGAGCAGCACGCTATCCCGCCCATCCCGCCTGCCAGGAACGCTGTCTGCAGGAGGTTGATCAGGTCGGCTAAGGCGGGCTGCAGGCGGTTGCTGACCGCCTTCGACACCAGCTTGAAGTCGGCATTGAGCAACGTAATTGGCCGATAGCTGCTGAACACAACCCGCGCCAGACCCTTGCCTTTGTAGATGAGGGTGATGACGCCTCACGCCAGCTGAGTGGCAGCGTGTCAGCAACCTGGGCAGCTGGGGCGTCGGCAGGCAGAGCAGCAGCGGCGAGGAAGGTGGCGGCTGCTGCCAGCAGCAGGGCCCCAGCAGCTGCCAGAGGACCCGGTATGCCTCGTACGGGATGCCATCCGTACCCGGGCCTTCCCATTGGCGCACTGGCCCAGCGCTGCCTGCAGCTCCAGCTCCACCAGGGCACCGCCCTGCATGCTGGCATCCGCAGCATCCCGCTGGCTAGCAGTGAGCGTGCGGGTGAGGTGCTGTAGGAGGGTGGACTGCGCTGCTGCATCCACCTGGCCAGGGCGGAACAGGCCTGACGGGCTGTCGCTGCTGAAGTGGGCGCGCGGCAGAGATGGTGGAGACAACGTTGGGCCCCACAAGTGGCACAGGCTCAGCCAGCCCCGGGAGGCAGAGGGCAGGATGGGCTCCGGGGCTGGGCAACCTTGTCCAAACTGTGAAACCACCTGGTGCTGCGCCCCTTGGTGCTGGTACAGTGCGTCCTGTGCGGTGGACGTGGCCTGGTGGGTGGCCGCGACTGTAGCGCGGCACGGGCTGTTGGCGGCGCCGCCAGGCCAGGGCAGCAGGGGAGCCTGGGTGCTGGTCCGCAGCTTCAGGGCAGCGCGGGCCATAAGCTGGGACCGGCACCGCGCCCCGCTGCTGCCTCATATGCTTCCGTGCACCAGGTTCGCGGAGGTGCGAGGGCCTGCTTGGCTGCTTCCCACAGGCTGCGCCGGTCCGCCGCCCTGGTGTGGTGGCTGTCCCTGCAGCTGCTGCTCCAGGGCGGACGTCAGCTCGCCTTTCAGGCCCGGATGGTACAGAAGGTAGGTGGGGAGGCGCCAGCCGCTGCGTCCAAGGGGCGGCAGGCCCGCAGCTGCAGCCGCAGCAGGACCCTCGTGGTGGTCAGCAGGTGCTCCTGGCAGGCGCCGCACGGAAAGCACCCACGGCATGGCGGTCTGGCTGACAAGCCACCGGTCCAGGCGGGCTGCGGAGACGGGCTTGGGGTGGCGGGGTGGGTGAAGCCTGCAGTGCCACAGCCATGCACCGCCATGGGTCCACCAGCCCGCGGGCTTGCATCAGCGAAGCGCAGCTGCTTGGCGCCTTGCCGCCGCCCAGGAGGGCGCGCCTCCTCCTCATTTGCTGCCAGCACGCAGTTGAGGTCCCCGCTCAACAGGACAGCCCGGTCCGTGTCCAGGTAGGGGGCCAGGCTGTCAAAGAAGGACGGGCGGTCGGCAGGCAGCGCGGGCGCGTAGACTGCCAGGAGGCGGAGGCGGTGGTGGTGGAGGTCCCAATCCCAGCACAGCACCCGCCCCGCCATGTCCTTGGCGGGCGGATGGCGGTGGGTTGCGCTGGCAGCGGCTGATGGGGCCGCCAGGATGGCGGTGCCACAGCTGTGGCTAGTGCCCGGCTGTAGGCCAGTTCCCCGCCAAGGCGGCCTGCCTGCCCCCGCATGCAGGAGCGCCTTAATTGCTTCCCCACGTTGCTGCTTGCACTCCTGTAAGAACACTGCATCCACAGGGCCGGCTACATGCTGCTGATACGCGAGCAGCGCGCCTGCCTTCTGGGCCGACCCCAGCCCATTGACGCTGGACCGACAGCAACGCCAGGGTCGGCCCCAGCAGGTCCGTCATTGCGGCACACCGCCCGCGCCCTGCTGGTTTGCGGCGCGCCGGCAGCGTGTGGCCTTGCGCTTTGCGGCAGGGCTGGTGTCGGTGGTGGGCGGGAAGATCCGCCTCGGCAGGCCGCTGTGCGTGCAGCTGGGCGCTGCTGCGGGCGTGGGGCAGGGTGTGGCCCGGTGCCGCCGCTGGGTTGCGCTTGGCGCTGGCGCTGGGCAGGCGCCAGGTGGCGGTCGTGGCGCGGCTGCCTTCCAGAACGCCCGGCAACGGGCCGCGGGTCCACGTCCTCAGGCGGCGGCATGGAAGCCGCCAGGCTGCCGAAGATGGCTTAGCAGGACAGCATGCATGCTGCAAGGGTGCGGGTGGAAACCGGGCTCCCACCGCACGCCGCCGCCCGTTGACCACCACCTGGAGCGGCCCAGGCGCTACCTGCAGCACGTCCATGAGGGCATCCCGGTACCCTGCCCTCAGTGCGCGCAGGCCCCTGCTGATGCTGGCACGGTGCTGGTTCCCGTGCCCGCGCCCCGCCGCCACCAGTCGGTCCAGGTGCTGGGTGCTGAGCTCGAACCGAACAGCGGGCAGGGCCGAGGCGGCTGCTCCGGGTGTCGGCTGGGAGCCTGCGCTTCACCCCACGTGGGAGGGGAGGCAGGGTGGGCTGGCAGTCCCCGATCCGCAGCTGGAGTGGTGAGGCCCCCCGCTGCACCACGCAGGGGCTGGAGGAGGGGCTGGCATGCAGGCGGCAGCGGCGGGCTGGCGTGAGGCCTGCTGTGGGGCTGCCTGTGCAGTAGCCAGGAAAAAAAAAAAAGTAGCCGTGTGGCAGG
>BQMZ01000513.1:0-15488 GCA_036984285.1 Chlamydomonas sp. KOR1
GCCAGGGAGGGCGCCTGCCTCTCATTTGGCAGCTGCCAGCAGGCCGCAGCTGCCTGGCAGGTCCCCGCCCAAAGCACCGGACAGCCCGGTCCAGTGGGCTGCCAGCGTGCAGCGGGCCAGCCCGTGGGCTTGCATCAGAAAGCGGCCGGCAGGTCCGGCCAGGCAGCGGCGGCCGCGTGAGACTGCCAGGAGGCGAGGAGGCGGTGGTGGTGGAGGTCCCAATCCCAGCACAGCACCCGCCCCGCCATGTCCTTGGCGGGCGGATGGCGGTGGGTTGCGCTGGCAGCGGCTGATGGGGCCGCCAGGATGGCGGTGCCACAGCTGTGGCTAGTGCCCGGGCTGTAGGCCAGTTCCCCCCGCCAAGGCGTGCCTGCTCCTGCCCCCGCATGCAGGAGCGCCTTAATTGCTTCCCCACGTTGCTGCTTGCACTCCTGTAAGAACACTGCATCCACAGGGCCGGCTACATGCTGCTGATACGCGAGCAGCGCGCCTGCCTTCTGGGCCGACCCCAGCCCATTGACGTTGACCGACAGCAACGTCAGGGTCGGCCCCAGCAGTGGGTCCGTCATTGCGCACACCCGCGCCCTGCTGGTTGCGGGCGCGCCGGCGGCGTGTGGCCTTGCGCTTTGCGGCAGGGCTGGTGTCGGTGGTGGGCGGGAAGATCCGCCCTCGGGCAGGCCGCTGCCCGGTGCGTGCAGCTGGGCTGCGCTGCTGCGGGCGTGGGGCAGGGTGTGGCCCGGTGCCTGCCGTGGGGCTGCTGGCGCTGGCGGGGCAGGCGCCAGGTGGCGGTCGTACTGTTCGCGGGCTGCCTTCCAGAACGCCTCGGCAACGGGCCGCGGGTCCACGTCCTCAGGCGGCGGCATGGAAGCCGTCAGGCTGCCGAAGATGGCGAGCAGGACAGTGCGAGGGCTGCGCGCGCTGCAGGGGTGCGGGTGGAAACGGGCTCCCCACCGCACGCCGCCCGTTGACCACCACCTGGAGCGGCCCAGGCGCTACCTGCAGCACGTCCATGAGGGCATCCCGGTACCCTGCCCTCAGTGCGCGCAGGCCCTGCTGATGCTGCGCACGGTGACGAGGCTGGTCCCTGCCGGCTCTGCCATCTGCGTCCGCCGCCACCAGTCGGTCCAGGTGCTGGGTGCTGAGCTCGAACCGAACAGCGGGCAGGGCGGCGGCTGCTCGGGGTGTCGGCTGGGAGCCTGCGCTTCACCCACGTGGGAGGGAGGCAGGGGTGGGCTGGCAGTCCCCGATCCGGCAGCTGGCGTGGTGAGGCCCCCCGCTGCACCACGAGGGGCTGGAGGAGGGGGCTGGCATGCAGGCGGCAGCGGCGGGCTGGCGTGAGGGCCTGCTGTGGGGGCCGCCTGTGCAGTAGCCGTGTGGCAGGCTGCATGCGCGGGCGAGGGGGCGGTGTTCCCGCTGGGTGGCGGGTGGGTGCAGGCCGGCCCAGCTGCAGCTGCAATGGACAGCCCCCTGGGGGCCCGTGCGGGTGGCGGCTGGCCGCTGCCTGTATCCGGTGGGCTGGGCGTGGGGTGGGCGGCAGTTGGACGCGGGGTCCCCGGTGCTGCTGGGGAGGGGCAACGCGGGGCCCGGAACCCGATCCCAGCACGGGGCGTCACCGACCCCAACAGCTCCTGGCGGGCTCGCACCTGGGTCAGCACCCGGTCCAGCGTTGCGTTTGTGCGTGGCCCTGGCGCCCCTGACTGGGCAGCGTGCGGCAGGTCTGGCGGCTGCGGCGAGGGTGCAGGCTCTGACGAGGGCTGAGTTGGCGACGGTAGGGGTCAGCACCCAGGCCAGGATGACTCCGCCACCAGTGTGACGGTCCGCGGGGATGCCGCTGGGTTGGAGGCCCGGGGGGCCCGGCGCCTGGGTTCAGGACCCGAGGCGGGCGCCAGGCTGGGCTGCTGGGCGGGGGCCCCTGCTGCCGTGTGCCGCACAGTGCCCAAAACCGCCACCCGGGGCTGTACCGGCAGAGGGTGCCCGCTGGCTGCAGCCCCGTGTGCCAAGGGTCCAGCGCATCACCCACTACGCTGACTCGAGTGGTCCCCTGTGCGCCTGGGTGGAGCGTGCCCAAGAGGGGGGTTGCCAGGTACCTGCACTGCCCGGGAGCAGGGCTGCGGGGTGGCAAGGCAAGGCTGCGATGCCGATGCTGGCGAGGTCAGGCCAGCTGGCTGTTCGGGCCCCCCGAGGACCCCTGTGGCCGCCCAGCCAGGCTGCCTGGGGTGCGGCGGTGGAAGGGGTGGCCCGAGGTCTGGCGGTGTTGCAGGAGGCTGGGAACCAGGCAGGCGGGCTGGGGGCCCGCATCCGCATCCGACCGTCCCCTGGGCCGTTCCCACGCCAGCCACAGCCCCCGTGCCCGTGTCTGGTGCTGCTGCCGAGGTGCAGGGCATCTCGCTGTCGGCCCTGGCGGTCAAGCGGCCAGCGGCCACCGCTGGGGCGAGGCCCCTGGGCCTTGCGGGGACCAGCCGCCTCTGTTGGCCCCGCCACACCCAGCATGTGTGCAGGGGCCGCCTGTGAGCCCCCCAGCGGGCTCTTCGCCTGCCCCTGGTCTGCACTGCCAGCCGGTGCTGACATGCTGAACAGCAGCTGTGCCCCCAAGGGCCCCGCTGCAGGGGGTTCTACTGCCGGGTGCGCTGTCCCTTCTGCCTGTGCGGCTGCTGCCAGGGTGAGCTCGCTGTCCTCAGCCGCCGCCATGGGGACGTCCTGCCCGTCCACGGGGGGGACCTCCGCTGCCCCAGAGCTGGTGTGCCCAGAGCGTTGGGCGGGGTGGGCACCAGCGCTGCCTGCAGCGCTGCCTCCAGTGCTGCCACACGCGCTTGAGGTCCCGCACCTGCGCCTCAAGCTCAGGTGTTGCGGGGGGTGCAGCTGGTGGCGCATACAGCGACTTGACTTGGATGCGGGTGGTGGCGTCATTGAACTGGAAACCCGCGGCAGCTGTGCGAGGTAGGGGTCGGCTGCTGGCGCCGCGCACGTGGGCCACCACACGGCTGGTGTCAGGCACGGAGGCCAGGCAGGTCCCCGGGCCAAGGGGCTCGCCAGCCAGCTCTGCCACCACGTAAGCCCCCGCAAGGTCGTTGGGGTCGTCAGTTACCGGGATGCCTGCCGCCTCCAGCACTGCTGCAGTGACCCCCGCACGCGAAGCTGCCAGGGAACTGGGAGAACACCAGCGTGACGTCGAAGGGGTGGCTAGCACGTGGTGGGCGTCCACAGGGATGGCCAGGGGCAGGGCCGGCCAGCAGCGCCCAGGTCCACCGTGATGCTGCCCTGGCGGAGGCGGGCTGCCTGGGCCTGTGCCCACCGTGGCAGCGATGGAGAGCGCAGGGACAGCTGCTTGGGCTGGTCGCGGTGGAGGAAGGTGCAGCCAGAGAAGGTGTCGGGGCAACTGCAGCCTGGGCCTGCGCAAAGGCTTGGCTGGCCACCCCAGCCAGCAGGTCCTTGTCCGCCAGGATTGCGGCAGGCAGGTCGCCGGCTGCCTGTGCGGCGCCTGCCCCACCTGTAGCACCGGCTCATCAAGCATCTGGCCGGCTGAGGGGACGCTGGCCAACAGTTGGCCGGCATTGGTGCGCAGCACCGTGCCCCGGGCCAGGGAGGACAGCTTGCAGGGGCTTCTGCCAGCACGCTCCCTGGGCCTGGGGGGCACTGGGCTGTCGTCGCTCCCTGCGGGTCTGATGGGAGCCGCCCCGCCGGCGGGGCCCCCGGGCGGCACCAGCCGCTCCTTGCACGAGGTCCCACAGAGGGTGTTGCTGGCGCTGCTGCGGCTGCTGCTGTGCGCACTGCTGCTGCCAGCGCTGTTGCTGCTGCTGTGGCAGCGGCTGCTGCAGCTGCAGCTGAGACATACTGGGAGAGCCTGCGGGGCTGGCTACCCTCCCTACAGCATCTCAGTGGGGTTGACCGGTCCCCGGCCGGGGTGAGCGGGCTTGGGAGCGCGTGGCAAGGCACCTCAGCCCCCCGGCACTCCACCCAAATACTCCCTGAATCGCTTGCTCCGAGCCCTGCTTGCTCCGTTGCCAGCCCAAGCTGTTCTCCGCTGGAGGCTGCTAAAAGCGCTGCGCCCTGAGTCGGGCGAGGCAGAGCCGGACGGTCAAACCGACAGAAAGCGCCAGCTGAGCGCGCTAATGAGGCTCAACTATGTTATAAAAGCACATGCTACGCTAACGCGGCCCAGGGAAGGGTGTGTAGGGCCGCGATGCCTGGGCAATTGTCAGCCGGTAGCGGGGAGCGTCGCGGGTCAGCCCGAGTGTTCTAACGTTGTAATGAACCGATATGGAAACATAAGCGTGAGGTTGGGAAGAAATTGGAACGTCGAGGTTCGGGGTCAAACTAAGGCGTAGCAGAGAAGCGAGAGGATAATGAGCGCTGTATTGTATTGCACGGCCCGCCCACCCTTGCCACATTGGCGACTTGTTGAGGCGTGTTGGGGCGGGGAGCGCCCGGATCGGCCCCCACCGTGGGACCCGGCCGGGGCCTCCCCCCCCCCCCTCCGCGCGTCCTCCCGGGCCTCCCGGGCCTCCCCACCCGCACGGCCCCGCCCACCCTTGCCACATTTCGGCGACTTGTTGAGGCGTGTTGGGGCCCGGGAGAGCGGCCCCGGATCAGCCCCCACCGTGGGACGGCCCGGGCCGCCTCCCTCCCCGGCCCCTCCGCGCGTCCTCCCGGGCCCTCCCGGGCCTCCCACCCCGCACGACCCCGCCCACCCTTGCCACATTTCGGCGACTTGTTGAGGCGTGTTGGGGCCCGGGGAGCGGCCCGATCGGCCCCCCACCGTGGGACCCGGCCGGGGCCGCCTCCCCCCCCGGCCCCTCCGCGCGTCCTCCCGGGCCTCCCCGCACCCCGCACGGCCCCGCCCACCCTTGCCACATTTCGGCGACTTGTTGAGGCGTGTTGGGGCCCGGGGGAGCGGCCCCGGATCGGCCCCACCGTGGGACCCGGGGCCGCCCTCCCCCCCCCGCCCGCGTCGTCCGGCCCTCCCGGCCTCCCGCACCCGCACGGCCCCGCCCACCCTTGCCACATGTCGGCGACTTGTTGAGGCGTGTTGGGGCCCGGGGGAGCGGCCCCAGATCGGCCCCCACCGTGGGACCCGGCCCGGGCCGCCTCCCCTTCCCCGGCCCTCCGCGCGTCCTCCGGGCCCTCCCGGCCTCCCGCACCCACACGGCCCCGCCCGCCCTTGCCACATTTTGGCGACTTGTTGAGGCGTGTTGGGGCCCGGGGGAGCGGCCCCGGATCAGCCCCCACCGTGGGACCCGGCCCGGGGCCGCCTCCCCCCCCCCCCCCTCGCGCGTCCTCCGGGCCCTCCCGGGCCTCCCCGCACCCCGCACGGCCCCGCCCACCCTTGCCACATTTCGGCGACTTGTTGAGGCGTGTTGGGGCCCGGGGGAGCGGCCCCGGATCGGCCCCCACCGTGGGACCCGGCCTGGGGCCGCCTCCCCCTCCCCCCCGGCCCCTCCTCCCGGGCCCTCCCGGGCCTCCACGCACCCCGCACGGCCCCGCCCGCCCTTGCCACATTTCGGCGACTTGTTGAGGCGTGTTGGGGCCCGGGGGAGCGGCCCGGATCGGCCCCCACCGTGGGACCCGGCCCGGGGCCGCCTCCCCCGCCCCTCCGTCCTCCTCGGGCCCCTCCCGGGCCTCCCCGCACCCCGCACGGCCCCGCCCACCCTTGCCACATTTTGGCGACTTGTTGAGGCGTGTTGGGGCCCGGAGAGCGGCCCCGATCAGCCCCACCGTGGGACCCGGCCCGGGGCCGCCTCCCCCGGCCCCTCGCGCGTCCTCCGGGCCCTCCCGGGCCTCCCCGCACCCCGCGGCCCCGCCCACCCTTGCCACATTTCGGCGACTTGTTGAGGCGTGTTGGGGCCCGGGGGAGCCCCGGATCGGCCCCCACCGTGGGACCCGGCCCGGGGCCGCCTCCCCTCCCCGGCCCCTCGCTCGTCCTCCGGGCCTCCCGGGCCTCCCCGCACCCCCGCACGGCCCCGCCCACCCTTGCCACATTTTGGCGACTTGTTGAGGCGTGTTGGGGCCGGGGAGCGGCCCCGATCGGCCCCACCGTGGGACCCGGCCGGGGCCGCCTCCCCGGCCCCTCCGCTCCTCCGGGCCCTCCCCGGCCTCCCCACCCCGCACGGCCCCGCCCACCCTTGCCACATTTTGGCGACTTGTTGAGGCGTGTTGGGGCCCGGGAGAGCGGCCCCGGATCAGCCCCCACCGTAAGACCCGGCCCGGGGCCGCCTCCCCCTCCCCCCCGGCCCCTCCGCGCGTCCTCCCGGGCCCTCCGGGCCTCCCCGCACCCCGCACGGCCCCGCCCACCCTTGCCACATTTCGGCGACTTGTTGAGGCGTGTTGGGGCCGGGGAGCGGCCCGGATCGGCCCCACCGTGGGACCCGGCCGGGGCCGCCTCCCCTCCCTGGCCCCTCCACTTTTTTTTTTTTTTTCGATGAGAACGGTTACAGGGATGAGAGGCGAAAGGAAAGCCCGGAGGGCATTAAACCAACCACCCAGGGCAGCAGCCCACGGGGCACACCACGAGGGAACCCGGCAAGACGGAAAGCCCCAGCAACCGCAAACTCACCTCTTGTGCTCCGGCGGAGCTCTGTCTCTGTGCGTTGTAGCTGTAGCCGCCCTGTCCTTGTCCGGTTCGGTGAGTTTGCGGTTGCTGGGGCTTTCCGTCTTGCCGGTTGGTTCCTCGTGGTGTGCCCCGTGGGCTGCTGCCCTGGGTGGTTGGTTTGGTGCCCTCCGGCTTCCTTTCGCCTCTCATCCCTGTAACCGTTCTCATCGAAAAAAAACAGGACAGACGGCTACGCTACAACGCGACAGAGACAGAGCTCCGCCGGAGCACAAGAGCGCAAGAGTCTGAAGGGCAGGCACGAGCCCGCCAGGAGCTGTTGGGGTCGGTGACGCCCGCGCTGGGATCGGGTTCCGGCCCCGCCCCTCCCCAGCAGCACCGGGACCCCGCGTCCCAACTGCCGCCCACCCCACGCCCAGCCCACGGATACAGGCAGCGCCAGCCGCCACCCACGGGCCCCAGGGGCTGTCCATTGCAGCTGCAGCTGGGCCGGCCTGCACCCACCCGCCACCCAGCGGGAACACCGCCTGCGCATGCAGCCTGCCACACGGCTACTGCACAGGCGGCCCCACAGCAGGCCCTCACGCCAGCCCGCCGCTGCCGCCTGCATGCCAGCCCCTCCTCCAGCCCCTCGTGGTGCAGCGGGGGCCTCACCACGCCAGCTGCCGGATCGGGGACTGCCAGCCCACCCCTGCCTCCCTCCCCACGTGGGGTGAAGCGCAGGCTCCCAGCCGACACCCGGAGCAGCCGCCGCCCTGCCCCGCTGTTCGGTTCGAGCTCAGCACCCAGCACCTGGACCGACTGGTGGCGGCGACGCAGATGGCAGAGCCGGCAGGGACCAGCCTCGCCACCGCGCGCAGCATCAGCAGGGCCTGCGCGCACTGAGGGCAGGGTACCGGGATGCCCTCATGGACGTGCTGCAGGTAGCGCCTGGGCCGCTCCAGGTGGTGGTCAACGGGCGGCGTCGCGGTGGGGAGCCCGGTTTCCACCCGCACCTTGCAGCGCTGCAGCTCCCGCACTGTCCTGCTCGCCATCTTCGGCAGCCTGACGGCTTCCATGCCGCCGCCTGAGGACGTGGACCCGGCCCGTTGCGAGGCGTTCTGGAAGGCAGCCCGCGAACAGTACGACCGCCACCTGGCGCCTGCCCCGCGCCAGCGCCAGCGCCCCCGGCAGGCACCGGCCACACCCTGCCCCACGCCTGCAGCAGCGCAGCCCAGCTGCACGCACCGGGCAGCGGCCTGCCTGAGGGCGGATCTTCCCGCCCACCACCGACACCAGCCCTGCCGCAAAGCGCCAAGGCCACACCCGCCGGCGCGCCGCAACCAGCAGGGCGCTGGCGGTGTGCGCAATGACGGACCCACTGCTGGGGCGACCCTGACGTTGCTGTCGGTCAACGCCAATGGGCTGGGGTCGGCCCAGAAGGCAAGGCGCTGCTCGCGTATCAGCAGCATGTAGCCGGCCCTGTGGATGCAGTGTTCTTACAGGAGTGCAAGCAGCAACGTGGGAAGCACTAAGGCGCCCTGCATGCGGGGGCAGGAGCAGGCACGCCTTGGCGGGGGGAACTGGCCTACAGCCCGGGCACTAGCCACAGCTGTGGCACCGCCATCCTGGCGGCCCCATCAGCCGCTGCCAGCGCCCACCGCCACCCGCCCGCCAAGGACATGGCGGGGCGGGTGCTGTGCTGGGATTGGGACCTCCACCACCACCGCCTCCGCCTCCTGGCAGTCTACGCGCCCGCGCTGCCTGCCGACCGCCCGTCCTTCTTTGACAGCCTGGCCCCCTACCTGGACACGGACCGGGCTGTCCTGTTGGCGGGACCTCAACTGCGTGCTGGCAGCAAATGAGGAGGAGGCGCCTCCCCTGGGCGGCGGCAAGGCGCCAAGCAGCTGCGCTCGCTGATGCAAGCCCACGGGCTGGTGGACCCGTGGCCGGTGCATGGCTGTGGCACTGCAGGCTTCACCCACCCCGCCACCCCCAAGCCCGTCTCCGCAGCCGCCTGGACCGGTGGCTTGTCAGCCAGACCGCCATGCCGTGGGTGCTTTCCGTACGGCGCCTGCCAGGGGCACCTGCTGACCACCACGGGGTCCTGCTGCGGCTGCAGCTGCCGGGCCTGCCGCCCCTGACGCAGCGCTGGCGCCTCCCCACCTACCTTCTGTACCATCCGGGCCTGAAAGGCTGACGCCGCCCTGGAGCAGCAGCTGCAGGGCCTGGCCACCACACCAGGGGCGGCGGACCCGCGCAGCCTGTGGGAAGCAGCCAAGCAGGCCCTCCGCACCTCCGCAGACCTGGTGCACCGGAAGCATATGAGGCAGCAGCGGGACGCAGTCGCCCGGTCCCAGCTTATGGCCCGCGCTGCCCTGAAGCTGCGGGACCAGCACCCGGCTCCCTGCTGCCCTGGCCCTGGCCGACGCCGCAACAGCCCGTGCACGCTACAGTCGCGGCCACCCACCAGGCCACGTCCACCGCACAGGACGCACTGTACCAGCACCAAGGGGAGCGCAGCACCAGGTGGTTTCACAGTTTGGACAAGGTTGCCCAGCCCCCGGAGCCCATCCCTGCCCTCTGCCTCCCGGGGCTGGCTGAGCCTGTGCCACTTGTGGGGCCCAACGTTGTCTCCACCATCTTTTTTTTTTTTTTTTTTTCGAGGAACGTTACAAGGATGGGGGTCCAACCCCTTTGGGCAGCTGCCCACCTGACGCCGGCCCCAAGGCCTGGCTACATGCCTACCCACTCAACTGCGTACTCAAGACTGGGCCAACCAAGCACGGGAAACCACCGAACAGGACAGGGACGGGGGGCTGAAGAGCCCGTCTCTGGCTAGTTGCCTACCAACTGACCACCAGATACCACAGCCTCAGCGCCAGCCTCCAGAGCTTGCAGCAACCAGGCAGAAACCACTCAGTCAGATTCGAACCCAGGACATCACGATTTCCACAGCCTGACGCATGACAAAGTCAGCAATCAGACAGAAATCACTCTGCCCAGATTCGAACCCATGACCTCTCGATTTCCACATGCCTGGCGCACGATCAAACTCTGGCGGATTCGATAGGTGCCTGGATTTGGCAGCCTACCAGGACAAGGATCTGAACTTGCCCTAGGTGAGGATCGAACCCGTGACCCACGGGTAGCTTTTGCACTTGGCATCACTAAGTGATACTAGTGGTCAAGCTTCATCCCAATTCCTTACCATCTCTGCCGCCGCGCACGCCCACTTCAGCAGCGACAGCCCGTCAGGCCTGTTCCGCCCTGGCCAGGTGGATGCAGCAGCGCAGTCCACCCTCCTACAGCACCTCACCCGCGACGCCACTGCTAGCCAGCGGGATGCTGCGGATGCCAGCATGCAGGGCGGTGCCCTGGTGGAGCTGGAGCTGCAGGCAGCGCTGGGCCAGTGCGCCAATGGGAAGGCCCCGTGCGGATGGCATCCCGCACGCAGGCATACCGGGTCCTCTGGCAGCTGCTGGGGCCCCTGCTGCTGGCAGCAGCCAACGCCACCTTCCTCGCCGCTGCTGCTCTGCCTGCCGACGCCCCAGCTGCCCAGGTTGCTGACACGCTGCCACTCAGCTGGCGTGAGGGCGTCATCACCCTCATCTACAAAGGCAAGGGTCTGGCGCGGGTTGTGTTCAGCAGCTATCGGCCAATTACGCTTGCTCAATGCCGACTTCAAGCTGGTGTCGAAGGCGGTCAGCAACCGCCTGCAGCCCGCCTTAGCCGACCTGATCAACCTCCTGCAGACAGCGTTCCTGGCAGGCCGGGATGGGCGGGATAACGTGCTGCTCCACCAGTCGTTGGCGGAATGGCTGGCCAGCAGCGGGCAGCCAGGCGCCCTCCTGTTCCTGGACATAGAAAAGGCCTACGACCGTGTGGACAGGCCGTGGCTGTTGCGAGTTGCGGCGGCAATGGGCTTCGGGCCACACACGCTGACCTGGCTCGGGTCCTGACGGCCGGCGGCAGGCCAGCGCGCTCGTCAACGGCCACCAGTCCACCCCGTTCCCAGTCGCAACGGCCTGCCTCAGGGCAGCACGCTGTCCCCGTGCTCTGGGCCATCCAGCTGGAGCCCTTGACAGCATACCTGCAGCACCTGGTGCGCAGCGGGGCTCCACACCCCACCCTCCCCGACAGCACGCCAGCGCCCCTGTCAGCCACCATGCGGACGACACTACCCTGCTGGTGTCCGACGCTGATCGGACGGGCCCATTGCCAAGCAGGCGGTCGCCCTGTTCTGCCGGGCCAGCAACGCCAAGGAGAATGCCAGCAAAAGCAAGGGCATGGTACTGGGCACGCACGCCCCATCACGGGCAGCCATGCAGCGACAGGGGCGGTGTTTGTCGCTCCCGATGCAGCAGAGCCGTTGCGGCACCTGGGGGTGCCGCTCACGGCGACATGGCCAAGGCTGCCCGGCCTGCTACGATGGTCGCCTTGGGCTGCTCAGGCAGCGGCTGCTCGGTGGCGGCAGCACACCCTCAGCATGGTGGGGCGCGCCCACGTGGCTAAGCAGGTGCTGAGCAACACCCTGGCGTTCCACCTCTCCTTCGTTCCACCAACGCCGCCGCAGCTGGTGGCCGCCCGGCGGGCAGTGGACGGGTACGTGGCCTGGTCCCTCTGCCCGAGGACGCCAGCCTGGTGGCACGCGGCCACGCGTTGCTGCTCCCCGCCGGGGTCGCGTGCCTCTCTCGCCCGAGGGCGGCATGGCCACGCCGACCTGGGTGCCTTTGCACCTGCGCCATGGCCAAGACCCTCGTGCAGCTGGCACACCCGGCCGCAAGTCGCGGCAAGTGCTGCACCGGGCGCAGCTCGGGGCTGCTGCCCCGCCTGGCACTCAGGGCTGGGGTGGGTCTATGGGACGTGCCCCATCCCGACTCCCTTCCAGCACGGCTGCAGGCCCTGGTCCAGGCTTACCGGGATACCAGCCCACGCCGCCTGCCCTTGTGCCTGGTCAGCACGACCCCCGGGCAGTGCTGGCTGAGCCCTTGTTCTACAACGCCGCCTTGGTCGACCCAGCCACCAACGCCCCCTTTCTTCCACCGCCCGACGTGCCAGCCGTGTTCCCCCGCACGCTGGCGCAGCTCAGGCCGCAGCTGCCGGAGTAGCCGCCCACCCTACCTTCCAGGCCATCGCGGCCGCCCTCCGCCGGACTGGAGGGCCCTGCTGCCACCCGATCCCCTGCGCGACCCCCTTTCGGCTCTGCCCACATGGCGGGTTGCGCCGGACGGGGGCTGGGTGGTGGACCCAGCCGGAACGGTGTACGCAGTCACGCCCGCAGGCAGGGTGGTGGACGGCGCGGATGCCAGCCTGCTGCCTACCGACGCCTGGGCACCCGCGTGCGTGCTCCGGTGCCGCAAGCCCAAGTCTCGCTGGACGCTGGCAGAGCGGCAAGCCTACATGGCAGCTCCCGTCCAGGACCGGCCATCCCTCTGGCCGGTCGAGGACCAGCTGCTGGGGCCGTGGGAGGGCTTGCAGTGCTTCCCACCGGTGCATGGACATGGCCAGCTGTCCCTGCTCCACTACGAGGTGTGCAACGCCCGGAGGCTCCTCACGTCCCGGCGGGCGGCAGAAGAGCTGGGCGCGGGCAGCGTCCCCCTCCGACCAGCTGCATGGCCGGACCTCCCACAGACAGCGGGCCCGTCCGCCGCCCACAGCAGCCACCTCGCCGCCTGGAGGCCAACTGGGAGGCGCAGCGCCCGCAGCCCGCTGCGCCCAGCTCGCACGTTTTGTTCCCAGCCCACCTGGGTGGATGCAGGCCAGTGGCAGCCCAGCTCGGCAGACCGCAGCGACCAACGGGCCCAACGTTGTCAACGGCGCCACACCTCTAGCCAGCAGCGCCTCACTGCGGGTAGCCCGGCGGCACTCCGACTGCAGCGCCAACCCCGACACCGCTGCAGCCGCCATGGATGCGCCGCCCCAGCACGTCTGCGGGGCAGGCCCCAGTGGCTGGGGCCCGGGCAACCCGGCCCGGCTGACCCACCCTCTCCCGGTCCTGCCGGGCGGGCCCAGGGGAGCGGTGGAGCGCCCGGGGGCAGCCGCCCGTGCGCGTGCGGCACCAGCGCCGCAGCAGCAGCCGGCGGCCCGGGGCCGGCTCGAGCAGATGCGATACGGGCGGCAGCCGACGGCCTGGTGCAGCCGGCCTCCAGCCCTGCAGTCCCGGCGGCCCAGCCGCACCAACATGAGCTGCAGCCGCAGCCACTGCCCTTGAGGCCCGTCAGCACCAGCAGGCCTGGGTACGGCTGTGGGACTGCCCAGCGGGCAATCGGGCCAAGGTGCTGGGCTGGCGCTTGGCCCATGCCAGCCTGCCATGCGGCCTCTACCTGGCCGCCAAACGGGTCCGCCGCCAGGGGCCACAGCCTCGCACCACCTCTGTCCGGAGCCTGGGTGCGTGGGCAGCGCCGCCGACCGCGACAGCCTCACCCACGTGTTCTTGCATTGCCCCGCCTATGCAGCAGCACGGCAGTGGTTTGGGACCTCTGGGCAGCGGTAAGTGGGGCCCACCGCCGCCCACGGACTGCGCCGCCCTTATGCTGGGGACCAGCCGCGACGCCTGGCCGCACCACCCCGCGGCTGGAGCCGTGGCCAGCGGGCGGCCTCTCTCGCCTGTGGAACGCCTTGCGCCTCACCTTCCTTCGCCATCTGGTGCACCCGCAACTCAGCCGAGGGCCAGCCGAGGGGTTCCCGCGGTGGTGCAGCGGACCGTGGAGGAGCTGCAGCGCTTATGTGGTCGCAGTTCGCGCAGCTGCCTGGGGCTAAGACACCGTCAACGCGCTGCCCACTCACCTGCTGTCCGCAGGCCTCAAGCCGCCCCTTGCAGGATTTCTGTGCGGTATGGATGCACGGGAGGCCCTGTGCCGGGTGGCGACTGACGCCAGCGGGCGCCCGTACCTCCAGCTGCGCCTGTCCCTGCAGCATCCGCCCCGCACCGGGCGGCGGCGGCAGCAGGTGCTGGCGGGAGCGAGGGGTAGGGGCGGGGCGGGTGGGGGTGCAGAGCACGCAGGCGCCGGGGCGCAGAGTGCCCAGGGGTTGGGGAGTGCAGCCGCAGTACGGGTGGGAGCCCGGTAGAGGGATGCCTGGGCCGCCAGGCAGGGTCGCGGCGCTGCTGCAGCATCGTACCTCCATTGGGGGCTGCTTTGTGGAGGGTCGGGGGTATGGTTTTGCCGGGGTTATGGTCCACAGCAGCAGTGGGTGTGGGGTGTCCGAGGGCCGGGGTGTCGCCAGGGTTGCAGCCGTGGGTCGCCGCGGGTCGCCGGACACGGGGTTCGCTCGTGGGAGCCAGCGTCTGGGTGGTGCCCGGGCTGCGGCAGTGGAGTTGCCGCTGGGTCGTGGGGCAGGGGAGTGGGGGTGCTGGCAGCCGCCTGGCTGCCTGGCTGGAGCGGTGGCCGTGACAGCGCAGGGGCCAGGGGTGAGGCGGGGGACTGGTGGGGTGGGCCGCGCCGGCGCTGGGGCAGAGTGCCCAGGGGTTGGGGAGTGCAGCCGCAGGAAGTAGGAACACAGGTAGCGTGCCGGTGGTGGGATGCTTGGGCCGTCTGGCAGGGTCGCGGCGCTGCTGCAGCTTCGTAGCTCCATTGGGGCTGCTTTGTGGAGGGTCGGGGTATGGTTTCGCCGGGTTTTGGTCCGCAGCAGCAGTGGGTGTGGGGTGTCGAGGGCGGACCCGGGTGCAAGGGCAGTCCACGAGGGGTTGTGGGGCTTCGGTTTTGTACTGGGTGGGTGGGCACGAGGTTGGAGTGAGCGACCATAGCAGCACCAGGGCGGCTGCGAGGGAGGGGGTTGTCGCCAGGGGGGTGTCGCCAGGGGGTGTCGCCAGGGTTGCAGCCGTGGTCGCTGCGGGTGCGTCGGGCGCGGGTTCGGGCTCGTGGGAGCCAGCGCTGGGTGGTGCCCGGGCTGCGGCAGTGGAGTTGGCTGGGTCGTGGTGCGGGGGGGGCGCCGGGGACTGCCCTTGTGCGGTGACGGTAGGGGCTGCGCGGAGCCGGAGGTCGCTGGAGTTGCCTGCCTGCTGCCAGGCGCCAGCCGCTAGCACGTCCTGGTGCGGCAGGCAGTAGGCAGGCCTCGGCGCTGGTGGGGAGTTGGTCGTCTTGGGTGCGCGCTGCTTGGTGCTGGGCCCTAGCTGTAAGCCTGGCGCAGCAAGCTCGGGCAGGGGCCTGTCTGCTGCACAGGAGAGCACTGCACTTAGCTGCCCTGTTGTCTAGGGGTTCTGGTAGGCGTTGTGTGGAGCCAAGGACTCCGGTGGTGTTGTCTGTTTGTGGGTTTTGTCTGCACCCCTCTAGGTTTGCGTTCTTGGAGGCCTGGGGTTGCTTTTCTTTTGCCCTGGTTCCGCTTCGGGTTTGGTTTGGGTTTGCTTAGTTAGGACCCCGTGGCCCTTCCCTGGCCTGTACAGGAATGGGGAGGGTGCCACGGGGCGGTGGTGTGGTGGGTGGTTTGGTAGGCCCCAGCTTGGTCCTTTCAAGGGCCCTGTTGTGGAGGTTTTTGCTTCGGCGGGTGTTAGGGGCTGTTGGGGGCTCGTGCCTGCCCTTCAGACTCTTTTGCGCCTTTGTGCTCGGCGGAGCTCTGTCTCTGTGCTGTAGCTGTAGCCGCCCTGTGTCCGGTTCGGTGAGTTTGCGTTGCTGGGGCTTTCCGCTTGCGGTTGGTTCCCGTGGTGTGCCCCGTGGGCTGCTGCCCTGGTGGTTGGTTTGGTGCCCTCCGGCTTTCTTTCGCCTCTCCCATAACCGCTCTCATCGAAAAAAAAGGGACCCAGAAAGGACCAAGCTGGGGGCCTACAAACCACCGACCACCACCACCGCCCGTGGCACCTCCCCATTCCTGTACAGGCCAGGGAAGGGCCACGGGATCCTGAACAAGCAAACCCAAACCAAACCCTAAAGCGAACAGGGCAAAAGAAAAAGCAACCCCAGGCCTCCAAGAACGCAAACCTAGAGGGGTGCAGACCAAAACCCACAAACAGACAACACCACCGAGTCCT
>BQMZ01000514.1:0-35403 GCA_036984285.1 Chlamydomonas sp. KOR1
GGCCGGTGCCTGCGTGGGGGCTGCGCTGGCGCTGGCGAGGCAGGCGCCAGGTGGCGGTCGTACTGTTGGCGGGCTGCCTTCAGAACGCCTGCGACAGCGGGCCGCGGGTCCACGTCCTCAGGCGGCGGCATGGAAGCCGTCAGGCTGCCGAAGATAACCCGAGCAGGACAGTGCGGGGAGCTGCAGCGCTGCAGGGGTGCGGGTGGAAACGGGGAGCTCCCCACACGCGCAGCCCGACGACCACCACCTGGAGCAGCCCAGGCGCGCCTGCAGCACGTCCATGAGGGCATCCCGGTACCCTGCCCTCAGTGCGCGAGGCCCTGCTGATGCTGCACAGCGGTGACGAGCTGGTCCCTGCCGGCTCTGCCATCTCGTCCGCCGCCACCAGTCGGTCCAGGTGCTGGGTGCTGGCTCGAACCGAACAGCGGGGCAGGGCCGAGGCGGCTGCTCAGGGTGTCGGCTGGGAGCCTGCGCTTCAACGTGGGGAGGAGGCAGGGGTGGGCTGGCAGTCCCCGATCCGGCAGCTGGCGTGGTGAGGCCCCCGCGCACCACGAGGGGAGGCTGGAGGAGGGCTGGCATGCAGGCGGCAGCGGGCTGGCGCGTGAGGGCCTGCTGTGGGGCCGCCTGTGCAGTAGCCGTGTGGCAGGCTGCATGCGCGGGCGAGGGGGCGGTGTTCCCGCTGGGTGGCGGGTGGGTGCAGGCCGGCCCAGCTGCAGCTGCGGACAGCCCCTGGGGGACGTGCGGGTGGCGGCTGGCCGCTGCTGTATCCGGTGGGCTGGGCGTGGGGTGGGCGGCAGTTGGACGCGGGGTCCCGGTGCTGCTGGGGAGGGAGGCAACGCGGGGCCCGGAACCCGATCCCAGCCGCCGGGCGTCACCACCCCAACAGCTCCTGGCGGGCTCGCACCTGGGTCAGCACCCGGTCCAGCGTTGCGTTTGTGCGTGGCCCTGGCGCCCTGACTGGGCAGCGTGCGGCAGGTCTGGCGGCTGCGGCGGGAGGTGCAGGCTCTGACGAGGCTGAGTTGGCGGGTAGGGGTCAGCACCTAGGCCAGGATGACTCCGCCACCAGTGTGACCGGTCCGCCGGGGATGCCGCTGGGTTGGAGGCCGGGGCCCGGCGCCTGGGTTCAGGACCCAGGCGGGCGCCAGGCTGGGCTGCTGGGCGGGGCCTGCTGCGTGTGCGCACAGTGCCCAAAACCGCCACCCGGGGCTGTACCGGAGGGTGCCCGCTGGCTGCAGCCCCGAGCGCCAAGGGGTCCAGCGCATCACCCACTACACGCTGACTCCAGGTGGTCCTGTGGCCGGGTGGGCGTGCCCAGAGGGGGGGTTGCCAGGTACCTGCACTGCCCGGGAGCAGGGCTGCGGGTGGCAAGGCAAGGCTGCCGATGCGATGCTGGCGAGGTCAGGCCAGCTGGCTGTTCCGGGCCCCAGAGGGACCCCTGTGGCCGCCCAGCCAGGCTGCCTGGGGTCTGCGGCGGTGGAAGGGGTGGCCCGAGGTCTGGCGGTGTTGCAGGAGGCTGGGAACCAGGCAGGCGGGCTGGGGGCCCGCATCCGCATCCGACCGTCCCCTGGGCCCGTTCCACGCCAGCCACAGCCCCCGTGCCCGTGTCTGGTGCTGCTGCCGAGGTGCAGGGCATCTGCGCTGTCGGCCCTGAGTCAGCGACAGCGGCACCGCTGGGAGCGGGCGAGCCCTGGGCGCTGCGGGGACCAGCCGCCTCTGTTGGCCCCGCCACACCCAGCATGTGCAGGGGCCGCCTGTGAGCTCCCAGCGGGCTCTTCGCCTGCCCTGGTCTGCACTGCCAGCCGGTGCTGACATGCTGAACAGCAGCTGTGCCCCCAAGGCCCCGCTGCAGGGGTTCTACTGCGGTGCGCTGTCCCTTCTGCCTGTGCGGCTGCTGCCAGGAGTGAGCTCGCTGTCCTCAGCCGCCGCCATGGGGACGTCCTGCCCGTCCGCGGGGGACCTCCAGCGCTGCCCAGAGCTGGTGTGCCCAGAGCGTTGGGCAGGGGTGGAGCACCAGCGCTGCCTGCAGCGCTGCCTCCAGTGCTGCCACACGCGCTTGGAGGTCCCGCACCTGCGCCTCAAGCTCAGGTGTTGCGGGGGGGTGCAGCTGGTGGCGCATACAGCGACTTGACTTGGATGCGGGTGGTGGCGTCATTGAACTGGAAACGGCGGCCCTGTGCGAGTGGGATCGGCTGCTGGCGCCACGCGTGGGCCACACGGCTGGTGTGTCAGGCACGGAGGCCAGGCAGGTCCCGGGCCAGGGGCTCGCCAGCCAGCTCTGCCACCACGTAAGCCCCCACCAAGGTCGTTGGGGTCGTCAGTTACGGGATGCCTGCCGCCTCCAGCACTGCTGCAGTGACCCCCGCACCGCAGCGAAGCTGCCAGGGAACTGGGGAGAACACCAGCGTGACGTCGAAAGGGGTGGCTAGCACGTGGTGGGCGTCACAGGGATGGCCAGGGCAGGGGCGGCCAGCAGCGCCCAGGTCCACCGTGATGCTGCCCTGGCCGGAGGCGGGCTGCCTGGGCCTGTCGCCCACCGTGGCAGCGATGGAGGCGCAGGGACAGCTGCTTGGGCTGTGTCCGGTGGAGAAGGTGCAGCCAGAGAAGGTGTCAGGGGGGCAACTGCAGCCTGGGGGCCTGCGCAAAGGCAGCTGGCCACCCAGCCAGCAGGTCCTGTCCGCCAGGATTGCGGCAGGCAGGTGCGCCCGCTGCCTGTCGCGACGCCTGCCCCACCTGTAGCACCGGCTCATCAAGCATCTGGCCGGCTGAGGGGACGCTTTTTTTTTTTCGATGAGAACGGTTACAGGGATGAGAGGCGAAAGGAAAGCCCGGAGGGCACAAACCAACCACCCAGGGCAGCAGCCCGCGAGCACCACGAACCAACGGCAAGGCGGAAAGCCCCAGCAACCGCAAACTCACCGAACCGGACAAGGACAGGGCGGCTACGGCTACAACGCACAGAGACAGAGGCTCCGCCGGAGCACAAGAGCCTGGGAGTCTGAAGGGCAGGCACGAGCCCCCAACAGCCCCTAACACCCTAAGCAAAACCTCCCACAACAGGGCCCCTTGAAAGGACCAAGCTGGGGGCCTACCAAACCACCGACCACCACCACCGCTCGTGGCACCCCTCCCCATTCCTGTACAGGCCAGGGAAGGGCCACGGGGTCCTGGCCCTAAGCAAGCCCAAACCAAACCCGAAGCGGAACAGGGCAAAAGAAAAAGCAACCCCAGGCCTCCAAGAACGCAAACCTAGAGGGGTGCAGACAAAACAAACAGACAACACCACCCAGGTCCTGGGCTCCACACAGCGCCTACCAAAACCCCTAGACAACAGGGCAGCTAAGTGCAGTGCTCTCTCCTCAAGTGCAGCAGACAGGCCCCTGCCCCGAGCTGGGCCAACGGATTGGCCGGCATTGGTGCGCAGCACCGTGCCCAGTGGCCAGGAGGACAGCTTGCAGGGGCCTGCCAGCCTCGCGCTCCCTGGGCCTGGGGAACACTGGGCTGTCGTCGCTCCCCTTGGGTCTGATGGGAGCCGCCCATGGCTGAGGCCCGAGGCACCAGCGCTCCTTGCACGCCCGGGGTGTCCCACAGAGGGTGTTGCTGGCGCTGCGGCTGCTGCTGGGCGCACTGCTGCTGCCAGCAGTTGCTGCTGCTGTGGCGGCTGCTGCAACTGCAGCTGAGACATACTGGGAGAGCCTGCAGGCTGGCTACCCTCCGAGGGGCAGCCTACCAGGACAAGGATCTGAACTTGCCTGGTGAGGATCGAACCGTGACCCACGGGTAGCTTTTTGCCTGGCATCACTAAGTGGCACAGTGGTGCTTCATCCCAATTCCTTACCGGCCTGGAGGGGCCTTGGAGGAGGCCGGGGGAGGGAGGCGGCCCCAGGCCGGGTCCCACGGTGTGGGCCGATCGGGGCCGCTCCCGGGCCCCAACACGCCTCAACAGGTCGCAGATATGTGGCAAGGGTGGGCGGGGCCGTGCGGGGGTGCGGGAGGCCGGCGGGCCCTGGAGGAGGACGCGCAGAGGGCCCGGGGGGGGAGGCGGCCCCAGGCCGGGTCCCACGGTGGGGGCCGATCGGGGCCGCTCCCCGGCCCCAACACGCCTCAACAGGTCGCAGGTATGTGGCAGGGTGGGCGGGGCCGTCGGGGTGTGGGGAGGCCCGGCAGGGCCCTGGAGGACGCCGGAGGGCCGGGGAGGGAGGCGGCCCCAGGCCGGGTCCCACGGTGTGGGCCGATCCGGGCCGCTCCCCGGGCCCCACACGCCTCAACCAGGTCGCAAATATGTGGCAAGGGTGGGCGGGGCCGTGCGGGGTGCGGGGAGGCCGGCAGGGCCCTGGAGGACGCTGAGGAGGGCCGGGGGAGGGAGGCGGCCCCACGCCGGGTCCCACGGTGTGGACCGATCCGGGCCGCTCCCGGGCCCCAACACGCCTCAACAGGTCGCAGATATGTGGCAAGGGTGGGCGGGCCGTCTTGGTGCTTGGGGAGGCGGCAGGGCCCTGGAGGACGCTTGAGGAGGGCCGGGGGAGGGAGAGCGGCCCCAGGGCCGGGTCCCACGGTGTGGGCCGATCGGGCCGCTCCCCGGGCCCCAACACGCCTCAACAGGTCGCCGATATGTGGCAAGGTGGGCGGGGCCGTGTCTTGGGGTCTTGAGGAGGCCGGCAGGGCCCTGGAGGACCTGAGGAGGGCCCGAGGGGGGGGAGGCGGCCCCAGGCCGGGTCCCGGTGTGGGCCGATCCGGGGCCGCTCCCCCGGGCCCCAACACGCCTCAACAGGTCGCAGGTATGTGGCAGGGTGGGCGGGGCCGTGCGGGTGCGGGAGCCGGAGGGCCCTGGAGGACGCGCCAGAGGGCCGGGGGAGGGAGGCGGCCCCACCGGGTCCCACGGTGTGGGCCGATCGGGGCCGCTCCCCGGGCCCAACACGTCAACAGGTCGCAGATATTGGGGGCAGGGGCCGTGCGGGGTGCGGGAGGCCCGGCAGGGCCTGGAGGACGCGCTGGAGGGCCGGGGGAGGGAGGCGGCCCCAGGCCGGGTCCCACGGTGTGGGCCGATCGGGGCCGCTCCCCGGGCCCCAACACGCCTCAACAGGTCGCAGATATGTGGCAAGGGTGGGCGGGGCCGTGCGGGGTGCGGGAGGCCGGCAGGGCCTGGAGGACGCGCGGAGGGCCGGGGAGGGAGGCGGCCCCACGCCGGGTCCCACGGTGTGGCCGATCCGGGGCCGCTCCCCCGGGCCCCAACACGCCTCAACAGGTCGCAGATGTGGCAAGGGTGGGCGGGGCCGTGCGGGGTGCGGGGAGGCCCAGGGCCCTGGAGGACGCGAGGAGGGCCGGGGGGGGGGAGGCGGCCCCACGCCGGGTCCCACGGTGTGGGCCGATCCGGGGCCGCTCCCCCGGGTCCCAACACGCCTCAACAGGTCGCAGATATGTGGCAAGGGTGGGCGGGGCCGTGCGGGGTGCGGGAGGCCGGCGGGCCCTGGAGGACGCGCGGAGGGCCCGGGGGGGGGAGGCGGCCCCAGGCCGGGTCCCACGGTGGGGGCCGATCCGGGGCCGCTCCCCCGGGCCCCAACACGCCTCAACAGGTCGCCGAATGTGGCAGGGTGGGCGGGGCCGTGCGGGGTGCGGGAGAGCCCGGCAGGGCCCTGGAGGACGCCGGAGGGGCGGGGGGAGGGAGGCGGCCCCAGGCCGGTCCCACGGTGTGGGCCGATCGGGCCGCTCCCCGGGCCCCAACACGCCTCAACAGGTCGCCGAAATATGTTGCAAGGGTGGGCGGGGCCGTGCGGGGTGCGGGGAGGCGGCGGGGCCTGGAGGACGCGCGGAGGCGGGGAGGGAGGCGGCCCCACGCCGGGTCCCACGGTGTGGGCCGATCGGGGCCGCTCCCCGGGTCCCAACACGCCTCAACAGGTCGCCGAATATGTGGCAGGGTGGGCGGGGCCGTGCGGGGTGCGGGGAGGCCAGCGCGGGGCCCTGGAGGACGCGCGGAGGGCCCGGGGGAGGGAGGCGGCCCCAGGCCGGGTCCCACGGTGTGGGCCGATCGGGGCCGCTCCCGGGCCCCAACACGCCTCAACAGGTCGCCGATATGTGGCAAGGGTGGGCGGGGCCGTGCGGGGGGTGCGGGGAGGCCCGGCAGGGGCCCTGGAGGACGCGCGGAGGGCCCGGGGGAGGGGGAGGCGGCCCCGCCGGGTCCCACGGTGTGGGGCCGATCGGGGCCGCTCCCCGGGCCCAACACGCCTCAACAGGTCGCAGATATGTGGCAAGGGTGGGCGGGGCCGTGCGGGGTGCGGGAGAGCCCGGCAGGGCCTGGAGAGACGCGCGGAGGGCGGGGGAGGGAGCGGCCCCAGGCCGGGTCCCACGGTGTGGGCGATCGGGGCCGCTCCCCGGGCCCCAACACGCCTCAACAGGTCGCGAAATGTGGGGGTGGGCGGGGCCGTGCGGGGTCTGCGGGAGGCCCGGCAGGGCCCTGGAGGACGCGCGAGGGGCCCGGGGGAGGGAGGCGGCCCCAGGCCGGGTCCCACGGTGTGGGCCGATCGGGGCCGCTCCCCGGGCCCCAACACGCCTCAACAGGTCGCCGATATGTGGCAAGGTGGGCGGGGCCGTGCGGGGTGGGGAGGCCCGGCAGGGCCCTGGAGGAGGGACGCGCGGAGGGCCCGGGGGAGGGAGAGCGGCCCCACGCCGGGTCCCCACGGTGGGGGCCGATCGGGGCCCGCTCCCCGGGCCCCAACACGCCCTCAACAGGTCGCTGCTGTGGCAAGGGTGGGCGGGGCCGTGCGGGGTGGGAGGCCGGCGGGGCCCTGGAGACGGGCAGGGCCGGGGGAGGGAGGCGGCCCCACGCCGGGTCCCACGGTGGGGCCGATCTGGGGCCGCTCCCCCGGGCCCCAACACGCCTCAACAGGTCGCAGATATGTGGCAAGGGTGGGCGGGGCCGTGCGGGGTGCAGGGAGGCCCGGCAGGGCCCTGGAGGAGGACGCGCCAGGGAGGGCGGGGAGGGGGAGGCGGCCCCAGGCCGGGTCCCACGGTGTGAGCCGATCCGGGGCCGCTCGGCCCGCCTCAACAGGTCGCACATATGTGGCAAGGGTGGGCGGGGGCCGTGCGGGGTGCAGGGAGGCCCGGCAGGGCCCTGGAGGACGCGAGGAGGGCCGGGGGGAGGGAGGCAGCCCAGGCCGGGTCCCACGGTGTGGGGCCGATCGGGGCCGCTCCCCGGGCCCCAACACGCCTCAACAGGTCGCACATGTGGCAAGGGTGGGCGGGGCCGTGCGGGGTGCGGGGAGTGGCAGGGCCCTGGAGGACGCGCGGAGGCCGGGGGAGGGAGGCGGCCGCGGGTCCCACGGTGTGGGCCGATCGGGGCCGCTCCCCGGGCCCAACACGCCTCAACAGGTCGCAGATATGTGGCAAGGGTGGGCGGGGCCGTGCGGGGGTGCGGGGAGGCCCGCAGGGCCCTGGAGGGGCGCGGAGGGCCCGGGGGGAGGGAGGCGCCCCAGGCCGGGTCCCACGGTGTGGAGCCGATCGGGGCCGCTCCCCGGGCCCCAACACGCCTCAACAGGTCGCAGATATGTGGCAAGGGTGGGCGGGGCCGTGCGGGGTGCGGGGAGGCCCGGAGGGCCTGGAGGGGCGCGGAGGGGCCGGGGGAGGAGGCGGCCCCAGGCCGGTCCCACGGTGTGGGCCGATCGGGGCCGCTCCCCGGGCCCCAACACGCCTCAACAGGTCGCACATATGTGGCAAGGGTGGGCGGGGCCGTGCGGGGTGCGGGGAGGCCCGGCAGGGCCCTGGAGGACGCGCGGAGGGCCGGGGGAGGGAGAGCGGCCCCGCCGGGTCCCACGGTGTGGGCCGATCGGGGCCGCTCCCCGGGCCCCAACACGCCTCAACAGGTCGCAGATATGTGGCAAGGGTGGGCGGGCCGTGCGGGGTGCGGGGAGGCCCGGCAGGGCCCTGGAGGACGCGGAGGGCCCGGGGGGGGGAGGCGGCCCCAGGCCGGGTCCCACGGTGGGGGCCGATCCGGGGCCGCTCCCCCGGGCCCCAACACGCCTCAACAGGTCGCACATATGTGGCAAGGGTGGGCGGGGCCGTGCGGGGGTGCGGGAGGCCCGGCGGGGCCCTGGAGGACGCGGAGGGCCGGGGGGAGGGAGGCGGCCCCAGGCCGGGTCCCACGGTGTGAGCCGATCGGGGCCGCTCCCCGGGCCCCAACACGCCTCAACAGGTCGCACATATGTGGCAAGGGTGGGCGGGGCCGTGCGGGGTGGGGAGGCCCGGCAGGGCCCTGGAGGACGCGCGGAGGGCCCGGGGGGGAGGGAGGCGGCCCCAGGCCGGGTCCCACGGTGGGGCCGATCGGGGCCGCTCCCCGGGCCCCAACACGCCTCAACAGGTCGCACATATGTGGCAAGGGTGGGCGGCCGTGCTTGAGTGCTGGGAGAGGCCCGGCAGGGGCCTGGAGGACGCGCGGAGGGCCCGGGGGAGGAGGCGGCCCCAGGCCGGGTCCCACGGTGTGGAGCCGATCGGGGCCGCTCCCCGGGCCCCAACACGCCTCAACAGGTCGCCCAGATATGTGGCAAGGGTGGGCGGGGCCGTGCGGGGGCGGGGAGGCGGCAGGGCCTGGAGGACGCGCAGGCCCGGGGGAGGAGGCGGCCCCAGGCCGGGTCCCACGGTGTGGGCCGATCGGGGCCGCTCCCCGGGCCCCAACACGCCTCAACAGGTCGCCGATATGTGGCAAGGGTGGGCGGGGCCGTGCTTGGGTGCGGGGGAGGCCCGCGGGGCCCTGGAGGACCTTGGGAGGGCCGGGGGAGGGGAGGCGGCCCCACGCCGGGTCCCACGGTGTGGGCCGATCCGGGGCCGCTCCCCCGGGCCCCAACACGCCTCAACAGGTCGCAGATATGTGGCAAGGGTGGGCGGGGCCGTGCGGGTGCGGGGAGGCCCGGCAGGGGCTGGAGGACGCGGGAGGGCCGGGGGGAGGGAGGCGGCCCCAGGCCGGGTCCCACGGTGTGGGCCGATCGGGGCCGCTCCCCGGGCCCAACACGCCTCAACAGGTCGCAGATATGTGGCAGGGGTGGGCGGGGCCGTGCGGGTGCGGGAGGCCCGGCAGGGCCCTGGAGGGGCGCGCGGAGGGCCGGGGGAGGGAGGCGGCCCCAGGCCGGGTCCCCGTGTGGGGCCGATCGGGGCCCTCCCCGGGCCAACACGCCTCAACAGGTCGCACATGTGGCAGGGTGGGCGGGGCCGTGCGGGGTGCGGGGAGGCCCGGCAGGGCCCTGGAGGACGCGCGGAGGGCCGGGGGAGGGAGGCGGCCCCGCCGGGTCCCACGGTGGGGGCCGATCGGGGCCGCTCCCGGGCCCCAACACGCCTCAACAGGTCGCAGATATGTGGCAAGGGTGGGCGGGGCCGTGCGGGGTGCGGGGGAGGCCCGGAGGGCCTGGAGGGACGCGCGGAGGGGCCGGGGAGGGAGGCGGCCCCAGGCCGGGTCCCACGGTGTGGGCCGATCGGGGCCGCTCCCCCGGGCCCCAACACGCCTCAACAGGTCGCAGATATGTGGCAAGGGTGGGCGGGCCGTGCGGGGTGCGGGGAGGCCCGGCAGGGCCCTGGAGGACGCGCGGAGGGCCGGGGGGAGGGAGGCGGCCCCAGGCCGGGTCCCACGGTGTGGGCCGATCCGGGGCCGCGGGCCCCAACACGCCTCAACAGGTCGCAGATATGTGGCAGGGTGGGCGGGGCCGTGCGGGTGCGGGAGGCGGCAGGGGCCCTGGAGGACGCGCGGAGGGCCCGGGGAGGGAGGCGGCCCCAGGCCGGGTCCCACGGTGGGGAGCCGATCGGGGCCGCTCCCCGGGCCCCAACACGCCTCAACAGGTCGCAGATATGTGGCAAGGGTGGGCGGGGCCGTCTTGGTGCGGGGAGGCCCGCTGGGAGCCTGGAGGAGCGCGGAGGGCCGGCCGGGGGAGGGAGGCGGCCCCAGGCCGGGTCCCACGGTGGGGCCGATCGGGGCCGCTCCCCGGGCCCCAACACGCCTCAACAGGTCGCAGGTATGTGGCAAGGGTGGGCGGGGCCGTGCGAGAGTGTGAGGAGGCCGGCAGGGCCCTGGAGGAGGAGGCGCGCGGAGGCCCGGGGGAGGGGAGGCGGCCCCAGGCCGGGTCCCCACGGTGTGGGCCGATCCGGGGCCGCTCCCCGGGCCCCAACACGCCTCAACAGGTCGCACATATGTGGCAAGGGTGGGCGGGCGTCGTGGGTGTGGGGAGGCCCGGCAGGGCCCTGGAGGAGCAGCGGAGGGCCGGGGGAGGGAGGCGGCCCCACGCCGGGTCCCACGGTGTGGGCCGATCGGGCCGCTCCCGGGCCCCAACACTCAACAGGTCGCAGGTATGTGGCAAGGGTGGGCGGGGCCGTGCGGGGGTGCGAGGAGCCGGCAGGGCCCTGGAGGACGCGCAGAGGGGCCGGGGGAGGGAGGCGGCCCCGCCGGGTCCCACGGTGTGGAGCCGATCCGGGCCGCTCCCCGGCCCCAGCACGCCTCAACAGGTCGCCGATATGTGGCAAGGGTGGGCGGGGCGTGCGGGTGCGGGAGGAGGCCGGCAGGGCCCTGGAGGACAGCAGAGGCCCGGGGGAGGGAGGCGGCCCCAGGCCGGGTCCCACGGTGTGGGCCGATCCGGGGCCGCTTCCCGGGCCCCAACACGCCTCAACAGGTCGCACATGTGGCAGGGTGGGCGGGGCGTGCGGTGCAGGGGAGGCCCGGAGGGCCCTGGAGGACGCGCGGAGGGCCGGGGGGAGGGAGGCGGCTGGCCGGGTCCCACGGTGTGGGCCGATCCGGGGCCGCTCCCCGGGCCCAACACGCCTCAACAGGTCGCAGGTATGTGGCAAGGGTGGGGCCGGGCCTGCTGCGGGTGCTGGGGAGGCCGGCAGGGCCCTGGAGGACAGCAGCCGGAGGCGGGGAGGCGGCCCCACGCCGGGTCCACGGTGTGGGCCGATCCGGGCCGCTCCCGGGCCAACACGCCTCAACAGGTCGCAGATATGTGGCAAGGGTGGGCGGGGCGTCGTGAGTCTGAGGGAGGCCGGCAGGGCCCTGGAGAGGACGCGAGGAGGTCGGGGGGGGGGAGGCGGCCCCAGGCCGGGTCCCACGGTGTGGGCCGATCCGGGGCCGCTCCCCCGGGTCCCAGCACGCCTCAACAGGTCGCACATATGTGGCAAGGGTGGGCGGGGCCGTCGGGGGTGCGGGGAGGCCGGCAGGGCCTGGAGAGGAGGGCCGGGGAGGGAGGCGGCCCCACGCCGGGTCCCACGGTGTGGGCCGATCGGGGCCGCTCCCCGGGCTAACACGCCTCAACAGGTCGCCAGATATGTGGCAGGGTGGGCGGGGGCCGTGCGGTGCGGGAGGCCCGGCAGGGCCTGGAGGACAGCGGAGGGCCGGGGGAGGGGGAGGCGGCCCCACGCCGGGTCCCACGGTGTGGGCCGATCCGGGGCCGCTCCCCCGGGCCCCAACACGCCTCAACAGGTCGCAGATATGTGGCAAGGGTGGGCGGGGCCGTGCGGGGTGCGGGGAGGCCCGGCAGGGCCCAGGAGGGGCAGCGGAGGGGGGGCGGCCCCAGGCCGGGTCCCACGGTGTGGGCCGATCCGGGCCGCTCCCCGGGCCCCAACACGCCTCAACAGGTCGCAGATATGTGGCAGGGTGGGCGGCGGGGCCGTGCGGGGTGCAGGGAGGCCCGGCAGGGCCCTGGAGGAGCGGCGGAGGGCCGGGGGAGAGGCGGCCCCAGGCCGGGTCCCACGGTGTGGGCCGATCGGGGCCGCTCCCCGGCCCCAACACGCCTCAACAGGTCGCAGATATGTGGCAGGGTGGGCAGGGCCGTGCGGGGTGCGGGAGGAGGCCCGGCAGGGCCCTGGAGGAGACGCCTGCAGAGGGGCCCGGGGAGGGAGGCGGCCCCAGGCCGGGTCCCACGGTGTGGGCCGATCGGGCCGCTCCCGGGCCCCAACACGCCTCAACAGGTCGCAGATATGTGGCAAGGGTGGGCGGGGCCGTGCGGGGTGCGGGAGGCCAGCAGGGCCTGGAGGACGCGGAGGGCCCGGGGGGAGGGAGGCGCCCCACGCCGGGTCCCACGGTGTGAGGCCGATCGGGGCCGCTCCCCGGGCCCCAACACGCCTCAACAGGTCGCACATATGTGGCAAGGGTGGGCGGGGCCGTCTTGGCGGTGCGGGGAGGCCCGGCGGGGCCTGGAGGACGCGAGGAGGGCCGGGGGAGGGAGGGGCCCCACGCCGGGTCCCACGGTGTGGGCCGATCCGGGGCCGCTCCCCCGGGCCCCAACACGCCTCAACAGGTCGCACATATGTGGCAAGGGTGGGCGGGGCCGTGCGGGGTGCGGGGAGGCCGGCGGGGCCTGGAGAGGACGCGCGGAGGGCCCGGGGGAGGGAGGCGGCCCCAGGCCGGGTCCCACGGTGTGGGCCGATCCGGGGCCGCTCCCCCGGGCCCCAACACGCCTCAACAGGTCGCAGATATGTGGCAAGGGTGGGCGGGGCCGTGCGGGGTGCAGGGGAGGCCCGGCAGGGCCTGGAGGGGCGCGAGGCCGGGGGGAGGGAGGCGGCCCCAGGCCGGGTCCCACGGTGTGGCGATCGGGGCCGCTCCCGGGCCCCAACACGCCTCAACAGGTCGCACATATGTGGCAGGGTGGGCGGGGCCGTGCGGGGTGCGGGAGGCCCGGAGGGCCCTGGAGGACAGCGGAGGGCCGGGGAGGGAGGCGGCCCCAGGCCGGGTCCCACGGTGGGGCGATCGGGGCCGCTCCCCGGGCCCCAACACGCCTCAACAGGTCGCAGATATGTGGCAGGGTGGGGCCGTGCGGGGTGCGGGGAGGCCCGGCAGGGCCTGGAGGGGGTGCGCGGAGGCCCGGGGAGGGAGGCGGCCCCAGGCCGGGTCCCGGTGTGCCGATCCGGGGCCGCTCCCGGGCCCCAACACGCCTCAACAGGTCGCAGATATGTGGCAAGGGGTGGGCGGGGCCGTGCGGGGGTGCGGGGAGGCCGGCAGGGGCCCTGGAGGACGCACGGAGGGGCCGGGGAGGGAGGCGGCCCCAGGCCGGGTCCCACGGTGTGGGCCGATCCGGGGCCGCTCCCCCGGGCCCCAACACGCCTCAACAGGTCGCAGATATGTGGCAAGGGTGGGCGGGCCGTGCGAGGTGCGGGGAGGCCGGCGGGGCCCTGGAGGACGCGGCGGGCCCGGGGGGAGGGGAGGCGGCCCCAGGCCGGGTCCCACGGTGTGGGGGCGATCGGGGCCGCTGGGCCCCAACACACGCCTCAACAGGTCGCAGATATGTGGCAAGGGTGGGCGGGGCCGTGCTTGGGTGCGGGAGGCCCGGCAGGGCCCTGGAGGACGCGCGGAGGGGCCCGGGGAGGGAGGCGGCCCCAGGCCGGGTCCCACGGTGTGGGCCGATCGGGGCCGCTCCCCGGGCCCCAACACGCCTCAACAGGTCGCATATGTGGCAAGGGTGGGCGGGGCCGTGCGGGGTCTTGAGGAGGCCGGCAGGGCCTGGAGGACGCCTGAGGAGGGCCCGGGGGAGAGGCGGCCCCAGGCGGGTCCCCCGGTGTGGGCCGATCGGGGCGCTCCCGGGCCCCAACACGCCTCAACAGGTCGCACATATGTGGCAAGGGTGGTGCGGGGCCGTGCGGGGTCTGAGGGGAGGCCCGGCAGGGCCCTGGAGGACGCGGAGGGCCCGGGGAGGGAGGGGGCCCCAGGCCGGGTCCCACGGTGTGGGCCGATCGGGGCCGCTCCCGGGCCCCAACACGCCTCAACAGGTCGCAGATATGTGGCAAGGGTGGGCGGGGCCGTGCGGGGTCTTGAGGGGAGGCCGGCAGGGGAGCCCCTGGAGGAGCAGAGGCGGAGGGCCGGGGGAGGGCGGCCCCAGGCCGGGTCCCACGGTGTGGGCCGATCGGGCCGCTCCCGGGCCCCAACACGCCTCAACAGGTCGCAGATATGTGGCAAGGGTGGGGCGGGGGCGTGCGGGGGTGCGAGGGAGGCCCGGCAGGGCCTGGAGGAGCGGAGGGCCGGGGGGAGGGAGGCGGCCCCACCGGGTCGGTGTGGAGCGATCGGGGCCGCTCCCGGGCCCCAACACGCCTCAACAGAGTCGCACATATGTGGCAAGGGTGGGCGGGGCCGTGCGGGGTGCGGGAGGCCCGGCAGGGGCCTGGAGGGACGCGGAGGCCGGGGGAGGAGGCGGCCCCACGCCGGGTCCCACGGTGTGGGCGATCCGGGGCCGCTCCCGGGCCCCAACACGCAGGTCGCACATATGTGGCAAGGGTGGGGGGCCGTGCTGGGTGCTTGAGGAGGCGGCAGGGCCCTGGAGGACGCGGAGAGGCCGGGGGAGGGAGGGCCCCAGGCCGGGTCCCACGGTGTGGGCCGATCGGGGCGCTCCCGGGCCCCAGCACACGCCTCAACAGGTCGCACATATGTGGCAAGGGTGGGCGGGGCCGTGCTTGGGGTCGGAGGAGGCCGGCAGGGCCTGGAGGAGACGCGAGGAGGCCGGGGGAGGGGAGGCGGCCCCAGGCGGGTCCCACGGTGTGGGCGATCGGGGCGCTCCCGGGCCCCAACACGCCTCAACAGGTCGCAGGTATGTGGCAAGGGTGGGCGGGGCCGTGCGGGTGAGGGAGGCCGGCAGGGGCCTGGAGGACGCCCGGAGGGCCGGGGGAGGGAGGCGGCCCCAGGCGGGTCCCACGGTGTGGGCGATCGGGGGCGCTCCCGGGCCCCAACACGCCTCAACGGGCAGATATGTGGCCAGGGTGGGCGGGGCCGTGCGGGGTGCGGGGAGGCCGGCAGGGCCTGGAGGGACAGCGGAGGGCCGGGGGAGGGAGGCGGCCCCAGGCCGGGTCCCACGGTGTGGAGCCGATCGGGGCGCTCGGGCTAACACGCCTCAACAGGTCGCAGGTATGTGGCAAGGGTGGGCGGGGCCGTGCGGGGTGCGGGAGGCCCCGGCAGGGCCCTGGAGGAGGGCGTTACAGGATGGGGGTCCAACCCCTTTGGGCAGCGCTGCCCACCTGACGCCGGCCTCAAGGCCTGGCTACATGCCTACCCCACTCAACTGCGTACTCAAGGCTGGGCCAGCCAAGCCTGCGGAAACCACCCGAGACAGGACGAGGGACGAGGGGCTGAAAAGAAGCCCGTCTCACGGTAGTTGCCTACCAACTGACCACCAGATACCACAGCCTCAAGCGCCAGCCTCCAGAGCTTGCAGCAGCCAGGCAGAAACCACTCAGTCAGATTGAGCCCAGGACATCGCGATTTCCACAGCCTGGCGCATGACAAAGTCAGCAATCAGGCAGAAACCCTGCCCAGATTCGAACCTGACCTCTCGATTTCCACATGCCTGGCGCATGATCAAACTCTAAGTGAGTTTCGATAGGTGCCTGGATTTGGGCAGCCCTACCAGGACAAGGATCCGAACTTGCCTAGGTGAGGATCGAACCAGTGACCCGCGGGTAGCTTTACACCCAGCATCACTAAGTGATACTAGTGGTCTAGCTTCATCCCAATTCCTTACCTGGAGGGGCCAGCGAGGGCCGGGGAGGGGAGGCGGCCCCAGGCGGGTCCCACGGTGTGGGCCGATCCGGCCGCTCCCGGGCCCCAACACGCCTCAACAGGTCGGGTATGTGGCAAGGGGTGGGCGGGGCGTGCGGGGTGAGGGGGCCCGGCAGGGCCTGGAGGACGCGCGGAGGGCCGGGGGAGGGAGGCGGCCCCAGGCCGGGTCCCACGGTGTGGGCCCGATCGGGGCCGCTCCCCGGGCCCCAACACGCCTCAACAGGTCGCAGATATGTGGCAAGGGTGGGCGGGGCCGTGCGGGGTGCGAGGGAGGCCGGCAGGGCCCTGGAGGGCGGAGGGCCGGGGAGGGAGGCGGCCCAGGCCGGGTCCCACGGTGTGGAGCCGATCCGGGCGCTCCCCGGGCTAACACGCCTCAACAGGTCGCAGATATGTGGCAAGGGTGGGCGGGGCCGTGCGCGGTGCGGGAGGCCCGGCAGGGCCCTGGAGGGGCGGAGGGCCGGGGAGGGAGGGAGGCGGCCCCAGGCCGGGTCCCACGGTGTGGGCCGATCCGGGGCCGCTCCCCGGGCCCCAACACGCCTCAACAGGTCGCAGAATATGTGGCAGGGGTGGGCGGGGCGTGCGGGGGTGCGGGGAGGCGGCAGGGCCCTGGAGGGACGCGGAGGGCCCGGGGGAGGGGAGGCGGCCCCAGGCCGGGTCCCACGGTGTGGGCGATCGGGCCGCTCCCCGGGCCCCAACACGCCTCAACAGGTCGCACATATGTGGCAAGGGTGGGCGGGGCCGTGCGGGGTCTTGGGAGGCCAGCGAGGCCCTGGAGGACGCGCGGAGGGCCGGGGAGGGGAGGCGGCCCCAGGCCGGGTCCCACGGTGTGGGCCGATCGGGGCCGCTCCCCAGGCCCCAACACGCCTCAACAGGTCGCACATATGTGGCAAGGGTGGGCGGGGCCGTGCGGGGTGCGGGAGGCCGGCAGGGCCCTGGAACGCCTTGAGGAGGGCCGGGGGAGGGAGGCGGCCCCGCCGGGTCCCACGGTGTGGGCCGATCGGGGCCGCTCCCCGGGCCCCAGCACGCCTCAACAGGTCGCACATATGTGGCAAGGGTGGGCGGGCCGTGCGTGAGTGCGGGGAGGCCCGGCAGGGCCTGGAGGACGCGCAGAGGGCCCGGGGGAGGGGCCCCAGGCCGGGTCCCACGTGTGGGCCGATCGGGGCCGCTCCCCGGGCCCCAACACGCCTCAACAGGTCGCATATGTGGCAGGGTGGGGCGGGGCGTGCGGGGTGCGGGGAGGCCGGCAGGGCCCTGGAGGGCGCGAGGAGGGCCGGGGGAGGCGGCCCCGCCGGGTCCCACGGTGTGGGCCGATCGGGGCCGCTCCCCGGGCCCCAACACGCCTCAACAGGTCGCAGGTATGTGGCAGGGGTGGGCGGGGCCGTGCGGGGTGCGGGGAGGCCCGGCAGGGCCTGGAGGACGCGCGGAGGGCGGGCGGGGAGGGGAGGCGGCCCCACGCCGGGTCCCACGGTGTGGGCCGATCCGGGGCCGCTCCCCGGGTCCCAGCACGCCTCAACGGTCGCAGATATGTGGCAAGGGTGGGGGCCGTCTTGGGGGTGCGGGGGGCCCCGGCAGGGCCCTGAGGAGCAGCGGAGGGCCCGGGGGAGGGCGGCCCCACGCCGGGTCCCACGGTGTGGGGCCGATCCGGGCCGCTCCCCGGGCCCAACACGCCCTCAACAGGTCGCAGGTATGTGGCAGGGTGGGCGGGGCCGTGCGGGGTGCAGGGAGGCGGCAGGGCCCTGGAGGAGGACGCGGAGGGCCGGGGGAGAGGCGGCCCCAGGCCGGGTCCCGGTGTGGGCCGATCGGGGCCGCTCCCGGGCCCCAACACGCTCAACAGGTCGCAGGTATGTGGCAGGGTGGGCGGGGCGTGCGGGGTGCGGGGAGGCCGGCAGGGCCTGGAGGACGCTGCGGAGGCCGGGGGAGGGAGGCGGCCCCAGGCCGGGTCCCACGGTGTGGGCCGATCCGGGGCCGCTCCCCCGGGCCCCAACACGCCTCAACAGGTCGCACATATGTGGCAGGGTGGGCGGGGCCGTGCGGGGTGCAGGGGAGGCCCGGCAGGGGCCCTGGGGAGGGCGTTACACAGGATGGGGGTCCAGCCCTTTGGGCAGCTTCACCCGCGGCCGGCCCCAGGCCTGGCTACATGCCTACCCACTCAACTGCGTACTCAAGACTGGTGTTTGGCAAGGGCTTCGGGTTTTGTACTGGGTGGGTGGGGCACGAGGTTCCCAGGTGTGAGCGACCATAGCAGCACCAGGGCGGCTGCTGAGGGAGGGTTGTCGCCAGGGGGTGTCGCCAGGGGTGTCGCCAGGGTTGCAGCCGTGGGTCGCTGCGGGGTCGTCGGGCCGCGGGTTCGGGCTCGTGAGCCAGCGTCTGGGTGGTGCCGGGGCTGCGGCAGTGGAGTTGGCTGGGTAGGTGGTGCGGGGGGTGGGGCGCGGGGGCTGCCCTTGTCTTGTGACGGTAGGGGCTGCGCTTGGGCGGAGGGTCGCTGGAGTTGCCTGCCTGCTGCCAGGCGCCAGCCGTAGCACGTCCTGGTGCGGCAGGCGGTAGGCAGGGCTCGGCGCTGGTGGGGAGTTGGTCGTCTTGGGTGCCCTTGCCCGCTGCTTGGGTGCTGGGCCCCTAGCTGTAAGCCTGGCGCCCAGCAAGCTCGGGGAGGCAGGGGCCTGTCTGCTCACTTGAGGGAGGCACTGCACTTAGCTGCCCTGTTGTCTGGGGTGTTTTGTAGGCGTTGTGTGGGAGCCAAGGACTCGGTGGTGTTGTCTGTTTGTGGGTTTGTCTGCACCCTCTAGGTTTGCGTTCTTGGAGGCCTGGGGGTTGCTTTTCTTTGCCCTGGTTCCGTTTCGGGGGTTTGGTTTGGGTTTGCTTGTTCAGGACCCGTGGCCCTTCCCTGGCCTGTACAGGAATGGGGAGGGTGCCACAGGGCGGTGGTGGTGGTCGGTGGTTTGGTAGGCCCCAGCGGGTCCTTTCAAGGGGCCCTGTTGTGGAGGTTTTTGCTTGCAGCGGTGTTAGGGGCTGTTGGGGCTCGTGCTGCCCTTCAGACTCCTTGCGCTCTTGTGCTCCGGCGGACTCTGTCTCTGTGCGTTGTAGCTGTAGCCGCCCTGTCCTTGTCGGTTCGGTGAGTTTGCGGTTGCTGGGGCTTTCCGTCTTGCGGTTGGTTCACGTGGTGTGCCCGTGGGCCTGCTGCCCTGGGTGGTTGGTTTGGTGCCCTCGGGCTTTCTCCTCATCCCTGTAACCGTTCTCATCAGAAAAAAAAAAAAGGATGGGCGGGGGCGTCCTTGGGGGTGCGGGGAGGCCGGCAGGGCCCTGGAGGTTGCCTGAGGGCCGGGGGAGGGGAGGCGGCCCACGCCGGGTCCCACGGTGTGGGCCGATCGGGGCCGCTCCCCGGGCCCAACACGCCTCAACAGGTCGCACATATGTGGCAAGGGTGGGCGGGGCCGTGCGGGGTGCGGGAGGCCCGGCAGGGCCCTGGAGGACCAGCGAGGAGGGGGGCCGGGGAGGGAGGCGGCCCAGGCCGGGTCCCACGGTGTGGGCCGATCGAGCCGCTCCCCGGGTCCCAGCACGCCTCAACAGGTCGCAGATATGTGGCAAGGGTGGGCGGGCCGTGCGGGGTGCAGGGAGGCCGGCAGGGCCCTGAGGACGCCGGAGGGCCGGGGGGGAGGGAGGCGGCCCCGCCGGGTCCCACGGTGTGGGCCGATCCGGGGCCGCTCCCCGGGCCCCAACACGCCTCAACAGGTCGCACATATGTGGCAAGGGTGGGCGGGGCCGTGCGGGGTGCGGGGAGGCCCGGCAGGGCCCTGGAGGACGCGCGGAGGGCCGGGGGAGGGGGAGGCGGCCCCAGGCCGGGTCCCACGGTGTGGCCGATCGGGGCCGCCCCGGCCCCAACACGCCTCATCAGGTCGCAGGTATGTGGCAGGGGTGGGTGGGGCCGTGCGGGGGTGCGGGAGGCCCGGCAGGGCCTGGAGGACGCGGAGGGCGGGGAGGGAGGCGGCCCCAGGCCGGGTCCCACGGTGTGGGCCGATCCGGGGCCGCTCCCCAGGCCCCAACACGCCTCAACAGGTCGCAGGTATGTGGCAGGGTGGGCGGGGCCGTGCGGGGTGCGGGAGGCCCGGCAGGGGCCCTGGAGGACGCGCGGAGGGCCGGGGGAGGGAGGATGCCCCAGGCCGGGTCCCACGGTGTGGGCCGATGGGGCCGCTCCCCGGGCCCCAACACGCCTCAACAGGTCGCAGGTATGTGGCAGGGTGGGCGGGGCCGTGCGGGGGTGCGGGGAGGCCCGGCAGGGCCTGGAGGAGGGCCGGGGGGCGGCCCCACGCCGGGTCGTGTGGGCCGATCCGGGGCCGCTCCCCGGGCCCCAACACGCCTCAACAGGTCGCAGGTATGTGGCAGGGTGGGCGGGGCCGTGCGGGGTGCGGGGAGGCCGGCAGGGCCCTGGAGGACCGCGGAGGGCCGGGGAGGGAGGCGGCCCCACGCGGGTCCCACGGTGGGGGCCGATCCGGGGCCGCTCCCCCGGGCCCCAACACGCCTCAACAGGTCGCAGATATGTGGCAAGGGTGGGCGGGGCCGTGCGGGGTGCGGGGAGGCCCGGCAGGGGCCCTGGAGGACGCGCGGGCCCGGGGGAGGGAGGCGGCCCCACGCCGGGTCCCCGCGGTGTGGGCCGATCGGGGCGCCCCGGCCCCAACACGCCCAACAGGTCGCACTTATGTGGGCAAGGGTGGGCGGGGCCGTGCGGGGTGCGGGGAGGCCCGGCAGGGCCCTGGAGGACGCGCGGAGGGGCCGAGGGGGAGGGGGAGGCGGCCCCAGGCCGGGTCCCACGGTGGGGGCCGATCCGGGGCCGCTCCCCCGGGCCCCAACACGCCTCAACAAGGTCGCAGGTATGTGGCAGGGGTGGGCGGGGCCGTGCGGGGTGCGGGGGCCCGGCAGGGCCCTGGGGGACGCGGAGGGCCCGGGGAGGGGAGGCGGCCCCAGGCCGGGTCCGGTGGTGGGCGATCGGGCCGCTCCCCGGGCCCCAACACGCCTCAACAGGTCGCGGAATATGTGGCAAGGTGGGCGGGGCCGTGCGGGGTGCGGGGAGGCCCGGCAGGGCCTGGAGGACGCGGGGAGGGAGGCGGCCCCACGCCGGGTCCCACGGTGTGGGCCGATCGGGGCCGCTCCCCGGGCCCAACACGCCTCAACAGGTCGCAGGTATGTGGCAAGGGTGGGCGGGGCCGTGCGGGGTGCGGGAGGCCCGGCAGGGCCTGGAGGACGCGCGGAGGGCCGGGGGAGGGAGGCGGCCCCAGGCCGGGTCCCACGGTGGGGGCCGATCCGGGGCCGCTCCCCCGGGCCCCAACACGCCTCAACAGGTCGCAGATATGTGGCAAGGGTGGGCGGGGCCGTGCGGGGGTGCGGGGAGGCCGGCAGGGCCCTGGAGGACGCGGAGGGCCCGGGGGAGGGGAGGCGGCCCACGGCCGGGTCCCACGGTGTGGGCCGATCGGGGCCGCTCCCCGGGCCCCAACACGCCTCAACAGGTCGCACATATGTGGCAAGGGTGGGCGGGGGCCGTGCGGGGTGCGGGAAGTGGCAGGGCCCTGGAGGACGCGCGGAGGGCCCGGGGGGGAGGGGCCCAGGCCGGGTCCCACGGTGTGGGCGATCGGGCCGCTCCCCGGGCCCCAGCACGCCTCAACAGGTCGCAGATATGTGGCAGGGTGGGCGGGGCCGTCTTGAGGGGTGCGGGGAGGCCCGCAGGGCCCTGGAGGGACAGGAGGGCCGGGGGAGGGAGGCGGCCCCAGGCCGGGTCCCACGGTGTGGGCCGATCGGGGGCCGCTCCCCCGGGCCCCAACACGCCTCAACAGGTCGCAGATATGTGGCAAGGGTGGGCGGGGCCGTGCGGGGTGCGGGAGGCCCGGCAGGGCCTGGAGGACGCGTGGCCCAGGAGGGCCGGGGGAGAGGCGGCCCCAGGCGGGTCCCACGGTGTGGGCCGATCGGGCCGCTCCCCGGGCCCCAACACGCCTCAACAGGTCGCAGGTATGTGGCAGGGTGGGTGGGGCCGTGCGGGGTGCGGGGAGGCCGGCAGGGCCTGGAGGAGCGCGGAGGGCCGGGGAGGGAGGCGGCCCCACGCCGGGTCCCACGGTGGGCGATCGGGGCCGCTCCCGGGTCCCAGCACGCCCTCAACAGGTCGCAGATGTGGCAAGGGGTGGGCGGGGCCGTGCGGGGTGCGGGGGAGGCCCGGCGGGAGGGCCTGGAGGGCATGAGCCGGGGAGGGGAGGCGGCCCCAGGCCGGGTCCCCGGTGTGGCGATCGGGCGCTCCCGGGCCCCAACACGCCTCAACAGGTCGAATATGTGGCAAGGGTGGGCGGGGCCGTGCGGGGGTGCGGGAGGCCCGGCAGGGCCCTTTTTGATGAGAAGCGGTTACAGGGATGAGAGGCGAAAGGAAAGCCGGAGGGCACCAAACCAACCACCCAGGGCAGCAGCCCGCGGCCCCACGAGGAACCAACGGCAAGGCGGAAAGCCCAGCAACATAAACTCACCCCGAACGGACAAGGACAGAGGCTACAGCTACAGCGCACAGAGACAGAGCTCCGCCCGGACACAAAGCGCAAGGAGTCTGAAGGGCAGGCACGAGCCCCAACAGCCCCTAACACCGCCGTAAGCAAAAACCTACAACAGGGCCTTGAAAGGACCAAGCTGGGGGCCTACCAAACCACCGACCACCACCACCGCCCGTGGCACCCCTCCCCATTCCTGTACAGGCCAGGGGAAGGGCCCGCGGGGTCCTGAACTAAGCAAACCCCAAACCAAACCCCGAAAGCGGAACCAGGGCGAAAAAGCAACCCCCAGGCCTCCAGAGCACGAAACCTGGAGGGTGCGGACAAAACCCACAAACAGACAACACACCCCAGGTCCTTGGGCTCCACACAACGCCTAAAACCCCTTTTTTTCGATGAGAACGGGTACAGGGACGTACACGTCATTATCCTCTCGCTTCTCTGCTACGCCTTAGTTTGACCCCGAACCTCGACGTTCCAATTTCTTCCCAACCTCACGCTTACGTTTCCATATCGGTTCATTACAACGCGTTAGAACACTCGGGCTGACCCGCTGACGCTCCCACTACCGGCTGACAATTGCCCAGGCATCGCGGCCCTACACGCTTCCTGGGCCGCGTTGCGTGGCATGTGCTTTTATAACATAGTTGAGCCTCATTAGCGCGTTCAGCTGGCGCTTTCTGTCGGTTTGACCGTCCGGCTCTGCCTCGGCGGACTCAGGGCGCAGCGTCTTTAGCAGCCTCCAGCGGGAGAACAGCTTGGGCTGGCAACGGGCAAGCAGGGCTGAACAGCGATTCAGGGTATTTGGGTGGAGTGCGGGGGCTGAGGTGCCTTGCCACGGCGCTCCCAAGCGCTCACCCGGCGGGGGACGGTCAGCCCCACTGAGATGCTGTAGGGAGGGTAGCCAGCCCGCGAGCTCTCCCAGTATGTCTCAGCTGCAGCTGCAGCGGCCGCTGCCAGCAGCAGCAACAGCGCTGGCAGCAGCAGTCGCACAGCAGCAGCCGCCCAGCAGCGCCAGCAACACCCTCTGTGGGACCTGTGCAAAGAGGCGGCTGGCGCGCCCGAGCCCGCCCGGCTCCCATCAGACCGCGGGGCGGCGACACAGTGCCCCAGGCCCAGGGGCGTGCTGGCAGAAGCCCTGCAAGCTGTCCTCCCTGGCCACGGGGCGCGGTGCTGCGCACCAATGCCGGCCAACTGTTGGCCAGCGTCCCTCAGCCGGCCAGATGCTTGATGAGCGGTGCTACAGGTGGGGCAGGCTGCCCAGAGCAGCCGCGACCTGCCTGCCGCCAATCCTGGCGGACAGGACCTGCTGGCTGGGGTGGCCAGCCAAGCCTTTGCGCAGGCCCAGGCTGCAGTTGCCCCGACACCTTCTCTGGCTGCACCTTCCTCCCACCGACCAGCCCAAGCAGCTGTCCTGCGCCTCTCCATACTGCCACGGTGGCGCACAGGCCCAGGCAGCCCGCCTCCTCCGCCAGGGCAGCATCACGGTGGACCTGGGCTGCTGGCCGGCCCTGCCCCTGGCCATCCTGTGGACGCCCACCACGTGCTAGCCACCCCTTTGGCGTCACGCTGGTGTTCTCCCAGTTCCTGGCAGCTTGGCGTGTGCGGGGGTCACTGCAGCAGTGCTGGGCGGCATCCCGGTAACTGGCACGACCCCGCGACCTTGCGGGGGCTTACGTGGTGGCAGAGCTGGCTGGCGAGCCCCTTGGCCGGGGGACCTGCCTGGCCTCGTGCCTGACACCAGCCGTGTGGTGGCCCACGTGCGGCGCCAGCAGCCGACCCCTACCTCGCACAGCTGCAGCGGGGTTTCCAGTTCAATGCGCCACCACCGCATCCAAGTCAAGTCGCTGTATGCCACCAGCTGCACCCCCGCAACACCTGAGCTTGAGGCGCAGGTGCGGGACCTCAACGGCGTGTGGCAGCACTGGAGGCAGCTGCAGGCAGCGCTGGTGCCCACCTGCCCAGCGCTCTGGGCACACCAGCTCTGGGGCAGCGGAGGTCCCCGTGGGCCGGGCAGGACGTCCCCATGGCGGCTGAGGACAGCGAGCTCACCCTGCAGCCGCGCGAGGCAGAAGGACAGCGCACCGGCAGTAGAACCCCCTGCAGCGGGGCCCTTGGGGCACAGCTGCTGTTCAGCTATGTCAGCACCGGCTGGCAGTGCAGACCAGGGGCAGGCGAAGAGCCCGCTGGGGGGCTCACAGGCGGCCCCTGCACACATGCTGGGTGTGGCGGGGCCAACAGGGCGGCTGGTCCCCGCAAGGCCCAGGGCCTCGCCCGCCCCAGCGGTGGCAGCTGGCAGCCGCCAGGGCGACAGCGAGATGCCCTGCACCTCGGCAGCAGCACCGAACACGGGCGGGGGCTGTGGCTGGCGTGGGAACGGCAGGGGACGGTCGGATGCGGATGCGGGCCCCCAGCCCGCCTGCCTGGTTCCCAGCCTCCTGCAACACCGCCAGACCTCGGGCCACCCCTTCCACCGCCGCACCCCAGGCAGCCTGGCTGGGCGGCCACAGGGGTCTCGGGGCCCGAACAGCCAGCTGGCCTGACCTGCGCCAGCATGTCGCAGCCTTGCCTTGCCACCCCGCAGCCCTGCTCCCGGGCAGTGCAGGTACCCAACCCCCTCTTGGGCAGCTCACCGAGGCAGGGGACCACTCCGGAGTCAGCGTAGTGGGTGATGCGCTGGACCCCTGGCACTCGGGGCTGCAGCCAGCGGGCACCCTCTGCGGTACAGCCCGGGTGGCGGTTTTGGGCACTGTGCGGCACCGGCAGCAGGGGCCCCCGCCCAGCAGCCCAGCCTGGCGCCCGCCTCGGGTCCTGAACAGGCGCCGGGCCCCCGGGCCTCCAACCCAGCGGCATCGGCGGACCGGTCACACTGGTGGCGGAGTCATCCTGGCCTGGGTGCTGACCCCTACCGTCGCCAACTCAGCCCTCGTCAGAGCCTGCACCCTCCCGCCGCAGCCGCCAGACCTGCCGCCGCTGCCCAGTCAGGGGCGCCAGGGCCACGCACAAACGCAACGCTGGACCGGGTGCTGACCCAGGTGCGAGCCCGCCAGGAGCTGTTGGGGTCGGTGACGCCCGTGCTGGGATGGGTTCCGGGCCGCGTTGCCCTCCCAGCAGCACCGGGGACCCGCGTCCAACTGCCGCCCACCCACGCCCAGCCCACCGGATACAGGCAGCGGCCAGCCGCCACCCGCACGGGCCCCCAGGGGGCTGTCCATTGCAGCTGCAGCTGGGCCGGCCTGCACCCACCCGCCACCCAGCGGGAACACCGCCCCTCGCCCGCGCATGCAGCTGCCACGGCTGCACGGCGGCCCCACAGCAGGCCCTCACGCCAGCCCGCCGCTGCCGCCTGCATGCCAGCCCCCTCCTCCAGCCCCTCGTGGTGCAGCGGGGGGCCTCACCACGCCAGCTGCGGATGGGGACTGCCAGCCCACCCCTGCCTCCTCCCGTGGGGTGAAGCGCAGGCTCCCAGCCGACACCCCGGAGCAGCCGCCTCGGCCCTGCCCCGCTGTTCGGTTCGAGCTCAGCACCCAGCACCTGGACCGACTGGTGGCGGCGGACGCAGATGGCAGAGCCGGCAGGGACCAGCCTCGTCACCGTGCGCAGCATCAGCAGGGCCTGCGCGCACTGAGGGCAGGGTACCGGGATGCCCTCATGGACGTGCTGCAGGTAGCGCCTGGGCCGCTCCAGGTGGTGGTCAACGGGCGGCGTGCGGTGGGGGAGCCGGTTTCCACCGCACCCCCTTGCAGCGCGCGCAGCTCCCCGTACTGTCCTGCTCGCCATCTTCGGCAGCCTGACGGCTTCCATGCCGCCGCCTGAGGACGTGGACCCGCGGCCCGTTGCAGGCGTTCTGGAAGGCAGCCCGCGAACAGTACGACCGCCACCTGGCGCCTGCCCCGCGCCAGCGCCAGCGCAGCCCCACGGCGAGCACCGGGCCACACCCTGCCCCACGCCCGCAGCAGCACAGCAGCTACCGCGCGAACAGCGGCCTGCCAGCGGATCTTCCGCCCACCACCGACACCAGCCCTGCCGCCAAAGCGCCAAGGCCACCGCGCCCGCCCGGCGCGCCAAACCAGCAGGGCGCGGGCGGTGTGCCGCAATGACGGACCCACTGCTGGGGCGACCCTGGCGTTGCTGTCGGTCAACGTCAATGGGCTGGGGTCGGCCCAGAAGGCAGGCGGCGCTGCTCGCGTATCAGCAGCATGTAGCCGGCCCTGTGGATGCAGTGTTCTTACAGGAGTGCAAGCAGCAACGTGGGGAAGCAATTAAGGCGCTCCTGCATGCGGGGGCAGGAGCAGGCAGCGCCTTGGCGGGGGAACTGGCCTACAGCCGGGCACTAGCCACAGCTGTGGCACCGCCATCCTGGCGGCCCCATCAGCCGCTGCCAGCGCAACCCACCGCCACCCGCCCGCCAAGGACATGGCGGGCGGGTGCTGTGCTGAGATTGGGACCTCCACCACCACCGCCTCCGCCTCCTGGCAGTCACGCCAGCGCTGCCTGCCGACCGCCGTCCTTCTTTGACAGCCTGGCCCCTACCTGGACACGGACCGGGCTGTCCTGTTGAGCGGGGACCTCAACTGCGTGCTGGCAGCAAATGAGGAGGAGGCGCCCTCCCTGGGCGGCAAGGCGCCAAGCAGCTGCGCCGCTGATGCCCACGGGCTGGTGGACCCGTGGCGGTGCATGGCTGTGGCACTGCAGGCTTCACCCACCCGCCACCCCCAAGCCCGTCTCCGCAGCCCGCCTGGACGGTGGCTTGTCAGCCAGACCGCCATGCCGTGGGTGCTTTCCGTACGGCGCCTGCCAGGGCACCTGCTGACCACCACGGGGTCCTGCTGCGGCTGCAGCTGCGGGCCTGCCGCCCTTGGGCGCAGCGGCTGGCGCCTCCACCTACCTTCTGTACCATCCGGGCCTGAAAGGCGAGCTGACGTCCGCCCTGGGCAGCAGCTGCAGGACCTGGCCACACACCAGGGCGGCGGACCCGCGCAGCCTGTGGGAAGCAGCCAAGCAGGCCCTCCGCACCTCCGCCAGACCTGGTGCACGGGAAGCATATGAGGCAGCAGCGGGGCGCGGTGCCCGGTCCCAGCTTATGGCCAGCTGCCCTGAAGCTGCGGGACCAGCACCGGGCTCCCCTGCTGCCCTGGCCTGGCCGACGCGCAACAGCCCGTGCCCGCGCTACAGTCGCGGCCACCCACCAGGCCGTCCACGCACAGGACGCACTGTACCAGCACCAAGGGCGCAGCACCAGGTGGTTTCACAGTTTGGACAAGGTTGCCCAGCCCCGGGCCCATCCTGCCCTCTGCCTCCCGGGGCTGGCTGAGCCTGTGCCACTTGTGGGGCCCAACGTTGTCTCCACCATCTCTGCGCCCAGCGCGCCCACTTCAGCAGCGACAGCCCGTCAGGCCTGTTCCGCCCTGGCCAGGTGGATGCAGCAGCGCAGTCCACCCTCCTACAGCACCTCACCCGCGCGCTCACTGCTAGCCAGCGGGATGCTGCGGATGCCAGCATGCAGGGCGGTGCCCTGGTGGAGCTGGAGCTGCAGGCAGCGCTGGGCCAGTGCGCCAATGGGAAGGCGGGTACGGATGGCATCCCGTGCGAGGCATACCGGGTCCTCTGGCAGCTGCTGGGGCCCCTGCTGCTGGCAGCAGCCAACGCCACCTTCCTCGCCGCTGCTGCTCTGCCTGCCGGCCCCAGCTGCCCAGGTTGCTGACACGCTGCCACTCAGCTGGCGTGAGGGCGTCATCACCCTCATCTACAAAGGCAAGGGTCTGGCGCGGGTTGTGTTCAGCAGCTATCGGCCAATTACGTTGCTCAATGCCGACTTCAAGCTGGTGTCGAAGGCGGTCAGCAACCTGCAGCCCGCCTTAGCCGACCTGATCAACCTCCTGCAGACAGCGTTCCTGGCAGGCCGGGATGGGCGGGATAACGTGCTGCTCCACCAGTCGTTGGCGGAATGGCTGGCCAGCAGCGGGCAGCCAGGCGCCCTCCTGTTCCTGGACATAGAAAAGGCCTACGACCGTGTGGACAGGCCGTGGCTGTTGCGGTTGCGGCGGCAATGGGCTTCGGGCCTGCGCTGACCTGGCTCGGGTCCTGGCGGCCGGCGGCCAGGCCAGCGTGCTCGTCAGCGGCCACCAGTCCACCCGTTCCCAGTGCGCAACGGCCTGCCTCAGGGCAGCACGCTGTCCCCCGTGCTCTGGGCCATCCAGCTGGAGCCCTTGACAGCATACCTGCAGCACCTGGTGCGCAGCGGGGTGCTCACACCCCCACCCTCCCGACAGCACGCCAGCGCCCCCTGTCAGCCACCATGCGGACGACACTACCCTGCTGGTGTCGGCGCTGATCGGGACGGGCCCATTGCCAAGCAGGCGGTCGCCCTGTTCTGCCGGGCCAGCAACGCCAGGAGAATGCCAGCAAAAGCAAGGGCATGGTACTGGGCACGCACGCCCCATCACGGGCAGCCATGCAGCGACAGGGGCGGTGTTTGTCGCTCCCGATGCAGCAGAGCCGTTGCGGCACCTGGGGTGCCGCTCACGGCCACATATGGCCAAGGCTGCCCGGGCCTGCTACGATGGCCGCCTTGGGCTGCTCAGGCAGCGGGCTGCTCGGTGGCGGCAGCACACCCTCAGCATGGTGGGGGCGCGCCCGCGTGGCTAAGCAGGTGCTGAGCAACACCCTGGCGTTCCACCTCTCCTTCGTTCCACCAACGCCGCCGCAGCTGGTGGCGCCCGGCGGGCAGTGGACAGGTACGTGGCCTGGTCCCCTCTGCCGAGGGCCAGCCTGGTGGCACGCGGCCACGCGTTGCTGCTCCCCAAGCGGGGTGGCGTGCCTCTCGCCGGAGGGCGGCATTAGCCACGTCGACCTGGGTGCCTTTGCACCTGCGCTCATGGCCAAGACCCTCGTGCAGCTGGCACACGGGCGCAAGCCGTGGCAAGTGCACCGGGCGCAGCTCGGGCTGCTGCCCGCCTGGCACTCAGGGCTGGGGGTGGGTCTATGGGACGTGCCCCATCGGACTCCCTTCCAGCACGGCTGCAGGCCTGGTCAGGCTTACCGGGATACCAGCCCACGCCGCCTGCCCTTTGTGCCTGGTCAGCACGACCCGGGCAGTGCTGGCTGAGCCCTGTTCTACAACGCCGCCTTGGTCGACCCAGCCACCAACGCCCCTTTCTTCCACCGCCCGGCGTGCCAGCCGTGTTCCCCGCACGCTGGCGCAGCTCAGGAACGCAGCTGCTGCGGAGTAGCCGCCCACCCTACCTTCCAGGCCATCGTGGCCGCCCTCCGCCGGACTGGAGGGCCCTGCTGCCACCGATCCCCTGCGCGACCCCCTTTCGGCTCTGCCCACATGGCGGGTTGCGCCGGACGAAGGCTGGTGGTGGACCCGGAGCGGTTAATGCGCAGTCACGCCCGCAGGCAGGGTGGTGGACGGCGCGGATGCCAGCCTGCTGCCTACCGACGCCTGGGCACCCGCGTGCGTGCTCGGTGCCGCCAAGCCCAAGTCGCTGGACGCTGGCAGGCGGCAAGCCTACATGGCGCTCCCGTCCAGGACCGGCCATCCCTCTGGCCGGTCGAGGACCAGCTGCTGGGGCCGTGGGAGGGCGGTGCTTCCCACCGGTGCATGGACATGGCCAGCTGTCCCTGCTCCACTACGAGTGTGCAACGCCGGAGGCTCCTCCCGTCGGCGGCAGAAGAAGCTGGGCGGGCAGCGTCCCCTCCGACCAGCTGCATGGCCGGACCTCCCACAGACAGCGGGCCCGTCCGCCGCCCACAGCAGCCACCTCGCTCGCCTGGAGGCCAACTGGGAGGCGCGCAGCGCAGCCACGTTGCCGCCCAGCTTCCAGCGTTTTGTTCCCAGCCCACCTGGGTGGATGCAGGCCAGTGGCAGCCCATCGGCAGACCGCAGCGGACCAGCGGGCCCAACGTTGTCAGCGGCGCCACACCTCTAGCCAGCAGCGCCTCACTGCGGGTAGCCGGGCGGCACTCCGACTGCAAGCGCCGAACCCGGACACCGCTGCAGCGCCATGGATGCGGCGGCCCCAGCACGTCTGCGGGGGCAGGCCCCAGTGGCTGGGGCCCAGGCAACCCGGCCCGTGACCCACCCTCTCCCGGTCCCGGGCGGGCCCAGGCCCGGTGGAGCGCCGGGGGCGCCGGTGCGGCGTCGGCACCAGCGGCCCAGCAGCAGCGGCGGCGGGGCCCCCGGCTCGGGCGCAGCAGATGCGGTACGGGCGGCAGCCGACGGCCTGGTGCAGCCGGCCTCCAGCCCGCAGTCCCGGCGGCCCAGCACCAACATGAGCTGCAGCCGCAGCCACTGCCCTTGGAGGCCCGTCAGCACCAGCAGGCCTGGGTACGGCTGTGGGACTGCCCAGCGGGCAATCGGGCCAGGTGCTGGGCTGGCGCTTGGCCCATGCCAGCCTGCCATGCGGCCTCTACCTGGCCGCCAAGTCCGCCGCCAGGGCCACAGCCTCGCACCACCTCTGTCGGAGCCTGGAGTGCGTGGGGCAGCGCCGCCCGACCAGCGCGACAGCCTCACCCACGTGTTCTTGCATTGCCCGCCTATGCAGCAGCACGGCAGTGGTTTGGGGACCTCTGGGCAGCGGTAAGTGGGGGCCCACCGCCGCCCACGGACTGCGCCGCCCTTATGCTGGGGACCAGCGCCGCCTGGCCGCACCACCCAGCGGCTGGAGCGGTGGCCAGCGGGGCGGCCTCTCGCCTGTGGAACGCCTTGCGTCTCACCTTCCTCTTCGCCATCTGGTGCACCCGCAACTCAGCCGAGGGCCAGCCGAGGGGTTCCCGGGCGGTGGTGCAGCGGACGTGGAAGGCTGCAGCGGCTTATGTGGTGCGCAGTTCGCGCAGCTGCCTGGGGCGAACACCCGTCCAGCGCTGCCCACTCACCTCTGCTGTCCGCAGGCCTCAAGCCGCCCCCGTTGCAGGATTTCTGTGCGGTATGGATGCGGGGAGGCCCTGTGCCGGGTGGCGACTGACGCCAGCGGGCGCGCCCGCTGCGCCTGTCCTGCAGCATCCGGCCCCGCACCGGCGGTCGAGGCGGCGGCAGCAGGTGCTGGCGGGAGGCGAGGGTAGGGGCGGGGGCGGGCGGGTGGGGTGCAGAACACGCAGGCGCCGGGGGCGCAGAGTGCCCAGGGGGTTGGGGAGTGCAGCCGCGGTGCGGTGGGAGCCGGTAGAGGATGCCTGGGCCGTCAGGCAGGGTCGCGGCGCTGCTGCAGCATCGTACCTCCATTGGGGGCTGCTTTGTGGAGGGGTCGGGGGTATGGTTTTGCCGGGGTTATGGTCCACAGCAGCAGTGGGTGTGGGGTGTCGGGCGGGGGTGTCGCCAGGGTTGCAGCCGTGGGTAAGCTGCGGTCGTCGGACAGGGGTTGGGGCTCGTGGGAGCCAGCGTCTGGGTGGTGCCGGGGCTGCGGCAGTGGAGTTGCCGCTGGGTCGTGGGGCAGGGGTGGGGTGCCGGCAGCCGCCTGGCTGCCTGGCTGGAGCGGGTGGCCGTGACAGCGCCAGGGCCAGGGGTGAGGCGGGGACTGGTGGGGTACGGGGCACGCCGGCGCTGGGGGCGCAGAGTGCCCAGGGGGTTGGGGAGTGCAGCCGCAGTAAGTAGGAACACAGGTAGCGTGCCGGTGGTGGGATGCTTGGGCCGTCTGGCAGGGTCGCGGCGCTGCTGCAGCTTCGTAGCTCCATTGGGGGCTGCTTTGTGGAGGGGTCGGGGGTATGGTTTCGCCGGGGTTTTGGTCCGCAGCAGCAGTGGGTGTGGGGTGTCCGAGGGCGGGACCCCGGGTGCAAGGCAGTCCACGCGGGGTTGTGGGGCTTCGGGTTTTGTACTGGGTGGGTGGGCACGAGGTTGGAGTGAGCGACCATAGCAGCACCAGGGGCTGCGAGGGAGGGTTGTCGCCAGGGGGTGTCAGGGGGTGTCGCCAGGGTTGCAGCCGTGGGTCGCTGCGGGGTCGTCGGGCACGGGGTTCGGGCTCGTGGGAGCCAGCGTCTGGGTGGTGCCAGGGCTGCGGCAGTGGAGTTGGCTGGGTCGTGGTGCGGGGAGTGGGGGCGGGGGACTGCCCTTGTCGCGGTGGCGGTAGGGGCTGCGCTTGGGCGGAGGGTCGCTGGAGTTGCCTGCCTGCTGCCAGGCGCCGCAGCTAGCACGTCCTGGTGCGGCAGGCAGTAGGCAGGGCTCGGCGCTGGTGGGGAGTTGGTCGTCTTGGTGCCCTTGCCCGCTGCTTGGTGCTGGGCCTAGCTGTAAGCCTGGCGCAGCAAGCTCGGGGCAGGGCCTGTCTGCTGCACTTGAGAGGAAGCACTGCACTTAGCTGCCCTGTTGTCTAGGGGGTTCTGGTAGGCGTTGTGTGGAGCCCAAGGACTCGGTGGTGTTGTCTGTTTGTGGGTTTTGTCTGCACCCCTCTGGGTTTGCGTTCTTGGAGGCCTGGGGGTTGCTTTTCTTTGCCCTGGTTCCGTTTCGGGGGTTTGGTTTGGGTTTGCTTGTTCAGGACCCCGTGGCCCTTCCCTGGCCTGTACAGGAATGGGGAGGGGTGCCACGAGGCGGTGGTGGTGGTCGGTGGTTTGGTAGGCCCCAGCTTGGTCCTTTCAGGGGCCCTGTTGTGGAAGTTTTGCTTGCGGCGTTAGGGGCTGTTGGGGGCTCGTGCCTGCCCTTCAGACTCTTGCGCTCTTCGGCGAGCTCTCTCTGTGCGTTGTAGCCAGCCGCCCTGTCCTTGTCGGTTCGGTGAGTTTGCGGCCTTTCCGTCTTGCGGTTGGTGGTGCCCGTGGGCTGCGCCTGCCCTGGGTGGTTGGTTTGGGAGTGCCCTCCGGGCCTCTCATCCCTGTAACCGTTCTCATCAAAAAAAAGGAGCGGGGGCGGCCGGATGGGGCCCCACCGGGACCCGGTGGGACGCCTCCCTCCCCGGGCCCCTCTGCGCGTCCTCAGGGCTGCCGGGGTCCTCCCCGCACCCGCACGGCCCCGCCACCCTTGCCACATACCTGCGACCTGTTGAGGCGTGTTGGGGCGGGGACGGCCCCGGATCGGCCCACACCGTGGGACCCGGCCTGGGCCGCCTCCCCTGGGCCCCTCCGGCGTCCTCCAGGGCCTGCCGAGCCTCCCCGCACCCCGCACGGCCCCCCCACCCTTGCCACATATGTCCGACCTGTTGAGGCGTGTTGGGGCCGGGGGCGGCGGATCGGCCACACCGTGGGACCCGGCGTGGGGCCGCCTCCCCCTCCCGCGGCCCTCAGCGTCCTCAGGGCCCTGCGGAATCCCTCCCGCACCCGGCCCCGCCCACCCTTGCCACATATCTGCGACCTGTTGAGGCGTGTTGGGGCCCGGGGGAGCGGCCCCGGATCGGCCCCCACCGTGGGACCCGGCCTGGGGCATCCTCCCCTCCCCGGGCCCTCCGCGTCCTCAGGGCCCTGCCGGTCCTCCCGCACCCGCACGGCCGCACCCTTGCCACATATTGGCGACCTGTTGAGGCGTGTTGGGGCCCGGGGAAGCGGCCCCGGATCGGCCCACACCGTGGGACCCGGCCCGGGGCCGCCTCCCCTTCCCCCCCGGCCCCTCCGCGCGTCCTCCAGGGCCCTGCGTCCTCCCGCACCCGCACGGCCCGCCCACCCTTGCCACATATCTGCGACCTGTTGAGGCGTGTTGGGGCCCGGGGGAGCGGCCCCGGATCGGCCCACACCGTGGGACCCGGCCTGGGGCCGCCTCCCCCTCCCCCCCGGGCCCTCCGCGCGTCCTCCAGGGCCCTGCCGGCCTCCCGCGCACCCCGCACGGCCCCGCCCACCCTTGCCACATATCTGCGACCTGTTGAGGCGTGTTGGGGCCCGGGGGAGCGGCCCCGGATCGGCCCACACCGTGGGACCCGGCGTGGGGCCGCCTCCCCTCCCAGGCCCTCCGCGCGTCCTCAGGGCCCTGCCGATCCTCCCGCACCCGCACGGCCCGCCCACCCTTGCCACATATCTGCGACCTGTTGAGGCGTGTTGGGGCCCGGGGGAGCGGCCCCGGATCGGCCCACCGTGGGACCCGGCCTGGGGCCGCCTCCCCTCCCCAGCCCTCCGCGCGTCCTCAGGGCCCTGCCGGGCCTCCCGCACCCGCACGGCCCGCCCACCCTTGCCACATATGTGCGACCTGTTGAGGCGTGTTGGGGCGGGGAGGCGGCCCCGGATCGGCCCACACCGTGGGACCCGGCGTGGGGCCGCCTCCCCTCCCCGGGCCCTCGCGCGTCCTCCAGGGCCCTGCCGGGCCTCCCCGCACCCGCACGGCCCCGCCCACCCTTGCCACATATCTGCGACCTGTGTGAGGCGTGTTGGGGCCGGGAAGCGGCCCCGATCGGCCCACACCGTGGGACCCGGCCTGGGGCCGCCTCCCTCCCGGGCCCTCGCGCGTCCTCCGGGGCCTGCCGAGCCTCCCCGCACCCCGCACGGCCCCGCCCACCCTTGCCACATATCTGCGACCTGTTGAGGCGTGTTGGGGCCCGGGGGAGCGGCCCCGATCGGCCCACCGTGGGACCCGGCCTGGGGCCGCCTCCCCAGGCCCTCCGCGCGTCCTCCAGGGCCCTGCCGGGCCTCCTCCGCACCCCGCGGCCGCACCCGCTTGCCACATATCTGCGACCTGTTGAGGCGTGTTGGGGCCGGGGAGCGGATCGGCCCACACCGTGGGACCCGGCCTGGGCCGCCTCCCCCTCCCCGGGCCCTCCGCGCGTCCTCAGGGCCCTGCCGAGTCCTCCCCGCACCCGCGGCCCGCCCACCCTTGCCACATATGTGCGACCTGTTGAGGCGTGTTGGGGCCCGGGGAAGCGGCGGATCGGCCCACCGTGGGACCCGGCCTGGGGCCGCCTCCCCCTCCCGGGCCCTCAGCGCGTCCTCCAGGGCCCTGCCGGGTCCTCGCACCCCGCACGGCCCCGCCCACCCTTGCCACATATCTGCGACCTGTTGAGGCGTGTTGGGGCCCGGGAGCGGCGGATCGGCCCACACCGTGGGACCCGGCCTGGGCCGCCTCCCCTCCCGGGCCCTCGGCGCGTCCTCCAGGGCCCTGCCGGGCTCCCCGCACCCCGCACGGCCCCGCCCACCCTTGCCACATACCTGCGACCTGTTGAGGCGTGTTGGGGCCGGGGAGCGGCCCCGGCCCCACCGTGGGACCCGGCCTGGGCCGCCTCCCCCTCCCCGGCCCTCAGCGCGTCCTCAGGGCCTGCGGGTCTCCCGCACCCGGCCCGCCCACCCTTGCCACATACCTGCGACCTGTTGAGGCGTGTTGGGGCCCGGGGAGCGGCCCCGGATCGGCCCCACACCGTGGGACCCGGCCTGGGCCGCCTCCCCTCCCCGGAGCCTCCGCGCGTCCTCCAGGGCCTCCGGCTCCCCGCACCCGCACGGCCCCGCCCACCCTTGCCACATACCTGCGACCTGTTGAGGCGTGTTGGGGCCCGGGGA